>JAUESH010000044.1:1704106-1721043 GCA_032275165.1 Synergus magnus | reverse complement strand
ATTGTTATTGGATAACTAAAGCTTATAAGTAAGGAACATTTCCGTATAATTTTTGGCCGATTCCGTAGAAAAAACTTGATTTATTTCATTATAAATAAATATCAACAGTGGATAATTGTTTATACAATTTGTTTATGAAATAACAAATTATTTATTGTCTTACATGAATTCAGTTAAAAAACGGTTTTTGTCTATAAATTGTTCAAATTTAGTGGGAATCAATTGACGAATCACTGCCAATCCACGTGAATCCATTTTCACTCACTTATTTGTTTTTAACAAATTCAATAAATTTTTAAACAATTGCTAAGCTATTAGACAACTTTTCAGGATAGTTGCTTCATTGATTCTAGGTATTTCGGATTGAAATTAAATTTTATTATTGAATTTATAATATATTTATTATTTATTTATTATTATTTATATATTTTATATATTTATAATTGAATTTATATATTTTTGCACTGACCACTAATAATACGTAATTTTACAAAAGTATATAATTCCAATTTGTAATTGCCACAATTTTAAACTGTTTTAATTAATTTCGTAGGTGTTGATTTTAAATGTACAATCTGGAATGTTTGAAATTATTTAATGAAATTATTATTGAAATATGTAATACCTCTTGAAATTAAATTTGATGAGGTAAAATATAAAAACTACGGAATGTCAGATGTTAGAAGGAATTCAAATCATTACCTCAATTTTCTACATGCGCAAACACCTGCGCAGTTTTATAAAAAAATAATCGTTTGCGCATGCGTCTTGCAGAACAGCTGGAATGCGAAATGCAATTATCAACAATTGTTCGGTAACTCGTGAAGTGTTCAAGTGTTATGAAAGTAAAATATCAATAAGTAATAGGAAAAATGGACATCATAATTGACACAAAAGGCCAAGCAGACCTTGTCACAAAAACAAAGCTCGTAGAAAGTGATGATGACTGCGACTTAGATGATATTGGTAAGTATCTATCATTTAGAAATAGGTTAGGTTAGCACATGTTTTTCCTTTTTTGGAGTAAGACAATATTTTTATTCTAAGATCCTTTTCAAATTAATTGATATTTAATAGTAATTTATCTACTGTCACACGTTTGTATTTGCTTTTATTTACATACGGTGTATATGGTTTGTAACAGTCCTGCAATTTTGAGATTAAGTTTTGGAAAGGACATTTTCGATTAGCAAACATTTACTTCAGTTGTAAATTTAACATTAAATTCATTTAACATTAAATTTTAGGAATCGATCCAATGAAGATTAGAATTCCTCGCAAGAAATCAGCCAAGAAGCCTAAACAGGTATCAACTAAAGATATTGACCTGGATGAATTCGAAATAAACATGGGCTGGAGAAATAAAACTGGAAGATTGCCTAAAAAAGCAAAGGATCGTATAGAAATAGCGGAAAAGGTGACTCCGCTTGATAAAATTCTTAAAAAGTCAGTAATCAAACCAGGTTTCGAGAAACTCAAAGTTGTACCTCGATACGATGTTAGCGACAAGAAGTTGAAACAAAAAAGAAAATGGGATCGTGAGAAGACGAAAGGAAAGAAATGGTTTAATTTGCCAGCGACCGAAATGACGGAAGAAGTCAAACGTGATCTGGAAGTCATTCAAATGAGATCAGCTTTGGATCCAAAACATTTCTACAAGAGGAACGATATGCAGGGACTTCCGAAGTTTTTCCAGATTGGAAAGGTTATGGATTCGCCACTGGAATATTATAATAATCGTCTTACGAATAAGGAACGCAAACGCACGATTGTGGATGAACTTATGGCAGATGCGGAATTCGCCAAGTATAATAAACGTAAATATAAGGAGATTGTTGAGGAGAAAAGCAAACTTCACTACAAGGCTCATAGACATGCAAGAAGACTCAAGGGCAAGAAGAAATAGTTTTAGCTACTGGTGACGTATTTAAAATTAATTTCGTTAACTAAGTTGAATTTTATACTCTAAAAAAACAACGACTTGACTGTTATTCAATTTACTATTTAGAGTACAAAATACAAAAAATATACATCATTTTCTGAAATGTAGAGTATTCAATGCAGTTTAATTGCTACTTAGTTTAAGGTTTAAATGTTACATTCCTCCGGTGACTTCAATAGATGCTCCATTGATATAAGAACTCTTTTCCGAAGCCAAAAATGCTATAACTTCCGCGACTTCCTCTGGTTCTCCCATTCTTCTTAATGGAATCATGCCTACAAACATATCTATTACTTTTTCTGGAATAGTCGCAATCATGGGAGTTTTTATAGTTCCGGGAAGCACTGCATTTACTCGAATTCCAAATCTGAAAAACGTTAGTTATTTTATAACTCATCGCATGAAGAGAGAAAAAAATTTAATTTTAAGAATGCTTACTTTCCGAACTCCATAGCAGCGGTTTTTGTAAGCGATATCACTCCAGCTTTTGAGGCTGAGTAATTACATTGGCCAATATTGCCTATTTTGCCTATTATCGAGGACAAGTTAATTATGGAAGCACCTTGCGATATCCCAGCTTCGATCATTGCATTCGCTGCGCATCGTGTAGTGTAAAAAGTGCCCATTAAATTTACTTGCATGACATCATTAAAGTCGTCTGGGCTGATCTTCAAAAGAAAATTATCTCGGGTGATTCCAGCGGAATTTACTAGAATAGTTGGGGGTTTTGAAAAGTGCTTTTTAGATTTCTCAAAAACACTTTCTACGTTTTCTACATTACTGACGTCGAGCTCTAAGGCCAGATGTCCTGAACCTGGAAATGGTTAAATGAATAAATTTTAGATGATTAAAATACATAACTCAGTACGAAGATAAAAAGCAAAAGTGGAGTAAATATTATTTTACTAGAACAGAAGCAAAAAATAACAATTGTCCTCTTCTGAAACTAGTATTTCCATGTTAAACAGAAATCTGTTTTATCGATTATTGTACCCGTATTTACAGGTTAGGTTCATAATTTATCAATAGAAAATTGAAAGTCAATTATAAGGTCAAGGCCATTGTTATAATGAATTCAGACCTTCCAAAAATGAAGCGGTTTGTTCCGCAGCTTTCAGATTTCTATCCGTAGCAATGACCTTGGCACCTTCTCTCGCCAAAATTCGACACGTGGCTTTTCCAATGCCACTGCCGGCACCTGAAATTGAACAATTTAATAGTTAGTATTTCACAAGCTATCAAAACTTAAGACACAATTTGGCCAAGTTGTGTGTATTTTGATGAAACAAAGGTATCAAACCTGTAACAAAGGCCAGCTTTCCAGCAACAGTGTTCGACATATTTTATCGATATGGACTTGCGAAAACCAGTAAAACTAACGGTAACTGCGAACAGTTCACAAACAGCTCTCAGATAACAAAATGATGGATGGCGAGTTTAATTGAAAAACGACGTACGACTGTAATCTTATAATATCTTTTTTATTGAAAATTTAAATATTTAATTGAAAATCCATCTTTTTGGTCGATACTTCAATTTTTTTTAAAGCGCTTTAAGGCCATGTATTACTTATCCGATTCCTACCTTAAGGGCATGTGATACTTTATCATAAGAGCAATTTAGTTTTGCCAACTTAACGTTTGCAATAATTTGGCGAATGTAAATTTGCTTGTATGTTAATTACCATATGCCCCTTAACGGCTTTCATTTTTTCAGGCATCTCACTTAAAAACAAATAGAGAAAATGCATTTTAGCCAGTTGATAAACGTTCCTTATCGTTTTTTTAAAAGTTTATTTGCTACGAATAATCAATTTTAATTATTAGTTTTTATGGGCATGTGATAATTACCATAAGAGCAAATTTAGATAACCTGGGCTTTTTTCCACAATTTGTACTTTTTTTAAAATAATACTAGACGTCCGTGTTCTCGTTTTTTTACATCTCTGCACTATTATTTTTTTTTTTAAGTAAAAGTGGAAAAAAACCCAGGTAATCTGGATTTGATCATATGGTAACACATGCCCTTAAGGCCATTTATTAGTTGTCCGATTCCTACCTTACCGGCATTTTTTTCTGCAATGCCATTTCTGCATTTATTACGATATCGAGTTGAAAATTTCTAAAATTGAAGTAAATTCACTAAGGTACGTTTATCTGATCCTAAATATTTAATAAAACAAACAAAAAATTTTCAATTTGATATCTCAATAAATTTGGAAGTAACGTTGCAGAGAAGAAAAAGTCGGTAAGGTAGGGATCGGATAAGTAATACATGGCCTTAAATTGAATTCAATATTTCCCATGTAAATTTTTGTTATTTAACCATTTCTGCAATATTCCAGTTGGATACCAAGTTTTACTATTAATAGTAGTTTTCTACTGATGATTAGTAAAAAGGCACTATTTCATTATAATTTGTTTCTAATTCTAATTCCGAAAGTATCTTCCACTCTGCTTAACGTTTTTGTGCAGAGTATTGAAGAACCACCTTTACTTTGGAAAATGTTGGGAACGACATACGTTACTCTAGCAACGGCTTTGACTAGCTTTCGCTGACGTCAACTGGGCTGACGTCAAGGAATGCAAAGAGTTGTGTTTACAGAAAAATTGAACTTGAATTATTCGCTTCACAGCGCAACGATTGAAAAGAGAACCCCAGACGGCGCAACGAGCAGAATAATGATTTTATATTGACGAGATGAAAGGTTTAATAAAGAGTAGCCCCTGATGCACTCTATTAACAATTTAGATTTGCGAGCATTGTATTGTCAGATTTAAAGGAAGGCGGCGCAATAATGAATATAAAAAGGAATCATCGAGGCATATAATTAAACGTGGCGTATTTTGTCCCAAAATTGGCAATGCGAATTCAAAAATTACTCTAGAATGGCTTTGCAAAAGCTTTTACAAATTCTGGGCTGCTTTGTCTGGAAAATGTTATATACAATGTGTCTACTGAGGTCAAGGCTATACATTTTTATCTTTTGCAATCTTATTTCTTTTTTAGGACTTTGGGGGTTTATAAATACGGGGTCATATAAATATTATAAAAACTGTAATTCAAAGCGTGCAGCGATATTATTTTTATACTAAATAAGTTGCTACATTGTTATACAGATAGAAATCATTTATGCTTTTCTTTTGTTAAAAAAATACGTTTCTGGTACTTTTTTAGTTTCTATTTTGAAAAATTGTTTTTCTTTTTTACAAATTCAAAATTTGTAATTATTGTGCAAATAATCACGGGAAATATAATTATTTGCTCGATCGGAACTTGTATTGTCACAACCGACTTATATACCCTTAAGGCCATGTATCATTTATCCGATCCCTACTTTATCGACATTTTTCTCTGCTATGTTATTTCTATATTTATTGGGAAATTGAGCCAGATAAACGTACCTTAAGGCTTTAACTTTAATTTTACAATTTTTCAACTCGATATCTCAATAAATGTAGAAATGGCATTGCACGGGAAAACGTCGGTAAGGTAGGGATCGGATAACTGATACATGGCCTTAAGGCAAACTATCACGTGACTTTAAAATATCGTAGCTATGAATTCTCTATTGACGATAAGCGCGAAAGTAAATGATATCTATGTTGAATTACATGGAAACCAAACATTAGTTCATTTACTGAATTAAAAGTGTTATTTTCAACAATTGAAAGTACTTTTCTGATATTAAACAAAGATTCTTTTAATAAAAGGAGGGTTTCAGAACCCGTAAATATGAGACTTTTCGTAATTCGTGATATGAGAGTTGCGCAGTAGGATTTAAATGTCGTTTGCAGTACTGTAACTAACCGAGAGAAATTGAGAATCTCTTAAAAATGATATTTTAAATTGAAACCAGCTGAAAATTCCTTTACATGATTCTTTAATAGTTTCTGACTCCTGTGCAGGATACAAAAAAAATCTTATCTCGCCTCCACCCTATCTCAAGATATTAAGGGTGTAAAACCAATTTCCAAACTTGAAATGTATGGTTTTAATACCTTTTTTCTAAAATGAAAAGATGAAAATCTAAAAGTTAGATTTCTAATTGGCGCAAAATGGCTCGGAATCGGTGAGATTGAATACCTATCCGAATCTTTCGCCAGAGTAGCCTAAAATTAGTTTAAAATTCCATTTAGTTTCTCTGAATCTTTTTTAATTTACTAAAGAGGGTTGAGAATTCCAGAACCTTAGCTGTCAATTGATACCTACGGTACTGGTTTATCATCGGTTCTCACTCTCAGCACGCTCGCTCGGCGCTCGGCACATTCTCGGCATCTCGTGCCAGTTTTCTTTCGGTGCGGTTCGAGGCCAGAAAATTTAGGTGAATTTAGGAAATTACTGACGAACGTGTACGCATTGCACTTTCGGAATCAACGTTGTGACTCGCGGAATGCGATCCTTCGTGTGTTCAGTGAATTCCATAAAAAACCTAACAACGGCTACAAGAGGAGTCAGAAGAAGAAAACCTAGGGCTTGGAATTACTATACTACTTCGCGTCTTGGTGCATCGTGGACAGCGACAACAGCTTGATTTGAGCGACAACCGGCACTGGCAGCACCGGTTACAGGAGTAATACTACTCGCCGCAGAGACAGTCCAGGATGCTCTTCTACGCTCCAGGAAGATGGCCGTGATAGGCGAACCCAGGTACAATAATACCGACAACAAAAAACTACTCCACCTATTGTCTCCCGATTCTCTTTTTTTCCTCACTTTCTTTTTTTGCGACGATATTTTCCCGTTAACTTTGTCCAATCGGGCAGGCCAACAATTTTCAAGGATACTGTTACACGCTCAAATTGACCCCTTTCTTTTACCCCAACTTATTATTAGCAGATGAACAAAGACAGGTGGAACCATTTTTGTGACTTATCAGAGACAACAATAACTAAATATGATGAATTTTAATGAGATAGTGTTTTCCTTGAATGCTATTGTATTCGCATTGACGATCGTGAATATTTGTTTTTTTGTCATTCGACAACACCATTTATCATGAAGAGAGAAATAAATTATATTTGAATTACGAGCCTTGAATTCAAAGAGGTATTTAATTTCGATTCTCTATTATTAAATTATTAAAATTCGAGCCGATTTAATTATATTGCTAATTGCAGAACTTAATTGGAATTGTTAGTATCAATTTGAATTTAAAATATGAATTTTATTGCTACAGGTATCATTCAGTAGTCCACGTGAGAGAACCGACTGGCATCTTTTCTCGTAAAAGTAAAGGAAGAATAAGTCTCTCATCACCTATACGTCATCATAGGAAAAGAAAGAGCCGATCGGCTCTCGAGAGCACGATGTCGTGTTCGCGGAGTGCTGATCAAGGCGACCTTAGCGACTCGGAGGATGGATCTCTGGACACCGATCCTCTCAGGTAAGTAGATTAATCCTCTTATGTCAAATTGGTCCCTTTTTTATCAGTTCTTTCATTTTCATATTTTTCTATTTGAAATTCAAGCCCTATTTTTTATTTGTAGGTACGAACTTCGCAACATCCAGAGTGTGATCCACGTGATACGTCAAAATATCGATGCGCTCAACAACAAATTCGCCGGATTTCAAGATCCTCCCTCGATCTATCTAACTGAATATCAGGAATTAACCAGCAAATTACACGAGTTGGAATCCAAGCAGCAGAAACTCAATGAACTGCTCAACTCCACAACGGCCGAAAATGCAGCCTCAGCGGAGAACGAATTGCACTCATCCAGCAAATTTCGTTCACCGAGAACTCCCCTGAAAACCCTCGTCAGAGCCCATTTACCTAACCAGCAACGTACAAGTGTACAAGTCCGGGAAGGTCTTTCTCTGCGAGATGCTCTCGCCAAGGCCATGAAGCTCCGGAATCTCACTACAGAAATGTGTATGGTGTATATAGTAGGATCCGATGATTCGAAACATCCTATTCCCTGGGATACAGACATTTCCTCTCTCGAGAGTGACGAGATCTCTGTGGAGATTCTTGACAAGTTTCCCATCGCGACTTCGATATCCCATAATTTTGCGCGAAAGACCTTTTTCTCGCTTGCATTCTGCGAGTGTTGTAGAAAGTTACTTTTTCAAGGTTTCTACTGCAGGACCTGCAACTATAGATTTCACCAGCGATGTGCAAATGGTGTACCAGCACTGTGCCATCAAACGCGAATGCAAGATGCTTACTATCAGGCGCTTCTTGCTCACAATCCGGAAACTACTGCAGGAATTTTGCAATTACCTTCAGGCTACGGCCTCTCATCTTCCTTGGCTACTTCCCGGAATGCAAGGCACCCTAGATCTCTCGGACAGCAAGATCGCTCCAGCTCCGCTCCTAATGTGTGCTTCAACATGGTGAAGCCCGGAGGTGAACCGATCAACCTAGATGATTACACGAGGCCCCAATGTCTTGGACGACCCGTGGGTACGACCCAGAGTCCTATGTCTCCCGGAAGCAGCCCCACCAAACACAGTCAGTCTACTCAGGCTAGTCCTACCAGTACGTTAAGGCCGAAGCGCCCCAGAGCACGTTCCGCGGACGAATCGTCAAAAAACCTTCTCGCGCCTCGAGAATCAATCGAGGATTGGGAAATTCCAGCGGATGAAATCCTTGTTGGACCCCGAATCGGCTCAGGGTCCTTCGGGACGGTTTACAAAGCTCATTGGCACGGGCCAGTCGCAGTTAAGACTTTGAATGTGAAGATTCCGACAGAGGCGCAACTTCAAGCGTTCAAGAATGAAGTTGCAGTCTTGAGAAAAACTCGCCACGTCAACATACTTCTTTTCATGGGATGCGTCAGCAAACCCCAACTGGCTATCGTAACTCAGTGGTGCGAAGGTTCATCTTTGTATAAACATCTGCACGTTTTCGAATCAAGATTCCAACTGCTAACCCTAATCGAGATCGGTCGACAGACAGCACAGGGAATGGATTACTTGCACGCAAAGAACATCATACATAGAGACTTGAAGAGCAACAACATTTTTTTGCATGATGACCTCACCGTGAAAATTGGAGACTTCGGTCTCGCAACGGCGAAGACGAGGTGGTCAGGATCTTTACAGTTTCATCAACCAACCGGATCGATCCTCTGGATGGCTCCCGAGGTCATCAGAATGCAAGAGGAAAATCCTTACAGCTTCCAGTCAGATGTCTACGCCTTCGGCGTAGTTTTGTTTGAACTCTTGGCAGGTCAACTGCCATACTCTCATGTGAATAATAAGGATCAGATCCTCTTTATGGTTGGGAGAGGATATCTGCGTCCAGATTTGAATAAACTAAGGTCAGATACCCCGAAAGCTCTCCGCAGATTAACGGAAGATTGCATAAAGTTCTCCAGAGATGAGCGGCCGATATTCAGGCAGATCTTGGCAAGCCTAGAAGCTCTCCTTCGGGGACTTCCTAAGATTACCAGATCTACCTCGGAGCCAAATCTGAATAGAACTCAGTTGCAATCGGACGATTTTCTTTACACTTGTGCTTCTCCGAAGACACCTGTGAATTTCCAGTTCGGAGCGTTTCCTTTTTATCCTAGTGGAGGGAACATTTAAGCTTTAAAACTATTTAGGCTGTGGAGTGCGCGAGAACGTTAGAAATATCGAAAGAAGCGAGAAACATAATATTATAGGTATTAGATAACCATGTCAGGTAAATGATCTTCGGTATAAAAGCAATTTAAAGTACTTCTTACTTCTTAAATGTAAGATATAAACGAACTTGACAGTATCATTGCTGCTGAGTATGTCGTCACGCTATGGAACGAATCGACGAACGACGAAAGTCAAACGAAATAGAAATATTTGTAGGTGGGTCGAAAACATTCCTTTTTCGAATTTCAAGTTTGCTTTCGTTTCAAATTCCAACCTTTTGCTTTGATGCTTAGAGTAGACTCTAATTTTTTTTCTCAAAAAACATTTCTGTTAACATTATTGAAAAAATATTTATACTTCAATAAATTTATACACATTGAAATTAATATTATCTATTTACCATTTTAGAAATTTTTGTTTTATAATAGGAAAGCCTGTGGCTAAAATTTCCGGAAAAAGCTTTTCCGGCTGGTTGTATCTTCATTTTGTAGGTAAAACTGGCCGGAAGAATATTCCCACCGGAACTTTTAGCCCCGGGCTCCCCTATCAAAAATAGAAAGAAAGTTTCAAATGAAACAGCTTGGGAATTGGAAGTTTTTTCGGCCTACTTTTTAGTTAATTGAATCGAACTGAAGTGTACCTTCTATTTTCACACAATTATCGTTTTCAGAAGGATTTTTCCTTCCTGTATATACACTTGCACATAAACACACAATAGTATGAGGATGTAGCGATCCGTGCATTTTAAAAAATCCTTGAAAAGGATGTAAACATATTATTTAATTTAGTATGTCTTTTTAGTCGCGTGGGCTTTCGATTATCCGCGAGGTGTACATTTTTTAAGATCAAAGTCTTCTTGTATCTACCTACCTTCTTGAGTTTCACTCTAGATTTTATTAACTCTTTGAGAAGAATTTATTGATAATATTGAAATTTGACATTAGATAATATTGAAATTTTATTGAAAATGTGCAAAGTCAAGGCTTAAAACGAATGAAACCTAAGTTTGGATAAAAATGAAAGTAAAAATTAAATCTCAAAATTTAGTCTAAAGAGTTTTGATAAAAATGTTCAATTGCCAATTTTTAAGTAAACGGTATTTTTAATATTCCTTTTTAAGTATTTTTCATTTAATTTTTTCCGAGATTTCTTACTTAAGTCATGCAGGTTTTAATAGTTTTATGCCTTGAAAGAGAGTTTAAATGAAGAATTAAGAAACAAAAAAAATTGAAACGACGTGAATAGTGATTGTAAATTACTTAATCTTGTTAACAACTCAATACTGACGATTTTGTCTTGTGTATATTGATAACATTCGTTCTAATCTTGCTACGATTTATATATATAATATATATATAATATATATTATATATTTGTAAATTGAAACTTGTAAAACAGTTTTTCACAATTTTCAAACTGTAGAGAATGATGAAAATTACAAAAATATTCATGATTTGAGTGTGAACATTTGATTTTCATTTATACTTTCTTGATAATCGTTCATATTCTGCATGATACTCAAGAATTATTGTAAGAGAGAGGAGTCTTTTTCGGATGATAATAATATTAAAAAAATACTCATTACTATATGCTGTTTTCTTTTAGAGATTCCTACTAAGTGTTCTGACCTTTACTTGAAAAGTGGCCAGTAGGGGCTTTTGAAATAATTTTATATGCCCTTTTAGAATTCGACATTTCAATTTCTGTCGAACATTAGAAGTATATTCGTATAATATAAGACAATAATGTACCTTTAAGACCTTGACCTGGTTCTAACCTTAGGTAGGTTCGCGCACTTAACTTAGATACGTGCACGAGCGTATTGGATAAATGCGATTACATCCCTATCATAAGGGTTCTGGAACACCAGGATCTTGTTAGCGAAGTGTTTTATTGGATTATTTGCAGACTTGTTGTGTTTTCACAAAAGACAAATAGTAACGTGTATTCATATATTGATTTCTTTTCCACAATATAATTGTGTATTTATACATTTATTTTTAAAAATTGGAAACGGTCGTTATCAGGCTTCACAGTCTTTTCAATGGATTTCAAAATCGTTCGCCGAATCGCCACCCTGCAATTCCCCTTTTTTCCCTGCTTTCAAGAAAATTAATTTTTTTTTCTCGTTTTTCACTCTAATGTCGACAGAACCAATAACTATTTTGTCTTGCAAATTCAATTACAATGTTAGAAATTCATTTAAAAAAACTCAAGTTGCGGATATAAAAGAAAAAGGCAATATTTTGTTGAGGAGAAATTATGAATTTTTATTTACAAAAGGGGAAACATTTCAACAAAACGGAAAATTACAGTCTGAAATTGGCTGAACAATGAAGCGATGTAAATGGGGTGTTTCGACAATATATTGTATTTTAACATGAAATATAAAATTCTTTCATCTATTAACTAGGTATATTATATCGATAGTATTGAACATGGTCAACATATAAATATACACTCATTATGTTAATTTAACAGATTCGTACAATACATACATCGATTCTATACACAATTAGGACCTCTAAGATCTTTTTTGTTTTTCTTCTTGCGGTCGCTTAAAACGTACATATTAATATATTATATATTTATAATTTCACATACACATCCAGGTACCTCTCCGATCAAAACATTTATACAAATCTCGACGGTAAAACTCACATTTTTTCGCAAAAGTTTGAGTGAAGACTTCACTTTTCTAAGATAAGAAGAAAATAAATTTCAAAATTCATTAAACAGCAAAAACTATTTGAGTAAAATGTGAACATCGAAAATTTTGTATAGAGAAACGATTGCCTGTTTAAAGAATTTTTTTGGCACTTATTATTTCGAAGAAGTTAAAGCTAAATGCCACTTTATTTATTTCTCGAGAGACGGATTGACCCAAGTACGACCAGCTTGTTCAGTCAAGTACAATTATTGGGATTATCTCGTATTTTACTAGTCAGAGAGGAACTAGGACAAAAATTATGCTAGGCTTTGAACACATTTACGTACGAGTTTAGAATTGCTCAGTCAAATAGTTCTGAATAAGATATAATTTTAAAATTGAAAATGTTACAAATTGATGATTTCAATGTGATATCAACTGACATTGAAATGTATTGAATAAGTTTTTCTACTAAAAATTAAAAAAAGTTCCATGTAAAAAATTTAATTCACTGCCATTTTCCAGTTTCAAAAAATTCCCAGTCATGTGGACTCATTATAGTCGATCACAGCATTTAGAGGGTATCGATTTTTTTTGAGAAATTCAAAGTTTAAGAATAATTTAAATAAGAATAATGTAAACCATAATTCAAGAGGAATTTTGCCAAAAGTTGAAACAAATATTATAATTAAATATATTTTCGCTCTCTAGACATATTCTTTTTGAAAATAGAAGTGTCGCTATAAAAGAAGTGCAGTTTCAAATCATTCATGCAGAATTTTGATTTTCCTAAGTAGAAAGTCTTCAAACTCTTGATAGCTTAGAAAATCAAGCCTGAAAACTCAAATTAGAATAAAAGAACTCTTTTTGCTGTAATATTCCAAAAATGTATCCTAATGATCCTCGTCAAAATTTGAAATCAGCAGAAATTAAAGAGCCACTTTAACTTTTTGAGTTTTCAAGCTTCTCTTAAATTAGTAGTTCACGCCCTTAGAAGTTACATTTCCAACCTCCCCCGTCTTAGTCTATTTAAAAAGATTTTCAGAACGAGTCGTCCCAGGTTCTCAATCCCTCTCTCTGTCCGATGTGAATTTACATAATATGCCTTAGGCCTTCGTGCACCTCTTCCTAGATATTAGATAGCCTCTTTTTCTCTCCGTCTCTTAATTCTCAGGAACATTAGCATCCCAGGAACTGTGAGTAATCCCGTCGTTCCTTCCTCCCCCTTACACTCCTTCCTTATCATTGGTCCTTTCGGCAGCTGATCGTCGGAGATCCTCGAGGATTGGAAGTCCTCAAGCTTGTTCAGAGTTCAGTCTTATCGCGTGGTTCTGGTCCGCGCTGGTCACGTCATTTGAGCCGCGTTGAAGTCCCTTTTTCTCGGTGCAGGAAAGTGTTGCGAGCCGGCGATCTGGAATTGCTGGACGTAGGGGTTGTTCTTGAGAACGTTTCCACCTGGTGAACCGACTGAGTAGGGTGGTGGAATGGCGAGCATTCCAGTCTGCTGGAGGTACTGCTCCCTGTAGAGGTTTTGCTGGGTCACGTAGTCTCCATTGACAGGACACTGGGCATAAGATTGCTGAGCTTTGGTGATTTTGGTAACTTGATTGGTGCTGCAGTCTCTGTAGTCTTGGTAACGTTGACTCGTTGGAGACATTCTAGGTGGTGTAACGCTTTTCAAACTCTGGGTTGGACTCTGGCTGATGGATTCCAAGACGTGACGAGGCATGTTAGGCGAAGAAGAGTGACTCTCGTGAAGTCCATCTACTCGGTTTGCTGTCATGTAAACTGGCGCACTTTCTGGTCTACCACCAATGATGTTCCGCATGCCCTCGCGGTCCTTGGCACTCAGACTTTGCCGGGATGTGTACATGGTGCTGGCGTGATTCTTGATTGTCGAGGGCGAGACGTTCTTCAAGTCTGCGATGTTTGACCATGACATGCTGGCGAGTTCCCAGCGACGTAACAATCCGGTTATGCGCTCTGCTCTTGCTGATGCGTCAAGAGTCTCGTCATAATCAGGACCCTGAAAATGAGAAATTGACAGATTAGTCTTCTATTTTATCTCGACAAAGCATCAATCTTAAGTTAGATCAAGTTACCAGTCAGCTTGTTAATTTGACTTTTTTTTACATTAGAAGCTTGTAAGCTTCAAATTTTAGAATTTGGTCCAACTCAGCCTTCAATTTCTTTATGTAGAAGTTTTGAATATTCAAATGAACGAAATATTTTTTCACAATTCTATTTTATTCAGACATATTGTGCCAATTAAAAATAAGAATAGGCATTTCAAGTATCTTTCATACAGACAATTTTTCAATACAAATGAATCAATTTTTTAAAAATGTTTCTAGTTTAAAATACGATCAATACAATAATTCGTTCATTTGAACTTTTAGAATTTTTCAGGCATATTTCTTTGCCCTATTACCCTGTTTTCTTTAAACAATTCTTTGTTTTCCCTGTTTTGAAGAAAACTACCCTTTTTCTCTTTTTTCACTTAAATGCGGACTGAATAAATAAAACCCCATAAGAAAATGCAATTATTTTTTTTAAATTTCATCTTTTTTGGTTGAAGATGCGACTATTTAGTTGAAAATACACTTTTTTGCTTGAGGATTTATTTCTTTATTGGAAATTCAACTATTTCGTTGAAAATCATCTTTTTTTCAAAGAAAATTTACGACATTTAGATGGTAATCTACTTTTCTGGTTGAAAAGTAAACTATTCCATTGAGACTTAATTTTATCGTTTAAATGGTCAATAATTATTGCATAAATATTAGGAAATTTGCGATATTATTTCAGTTGAGAGAGAAAGTGAAAGTTCAGATTGACAGCATAGAATCAACTCTAGTGGATAATTAACACAATTGACAAGTGTGAAGATCCAATCAAAGTATAATGGCACACAATGTCCTTATAGTGAAGTGCAAAGAACTAGCTAATTAAAACAATTACACCTCAATAGTTTTGATTGAATATCAAACTAAAACGACCGTACCGAACTGTCGATTTAATTATAAGTTCTTCTATAGAATTGTGAGCTCAATTGTCAGAATTGTGAGCTCAATTGTCAGAATTGTGAGATAACCAGTTTTTCTATGATCGCTTAAGCTTTCTTAAATTTAATTATATGAAAAATTAAGTTTTCTTTTAAGTAAGTTAAAAGCTGTCAAAATTCTGCTTAAAAGGACCTCAAGACGTCACTTGTGACAAGTGACTTCGTCCTGGGATCATTTTAAGCATTTTTAAAAAATGTGTTAAAAAAAGATATTGCAAAAAAAGACGTTAAATCTCAATGTTTTATAAAAATATCAATAACTTTCGAAATAATGAACATTTAAAAAATTTCTTGGCCTCATTTTGAAGGTGAATTTCTCTCGAATTTGACAAACTTATTGGTATGATTGTACAATTAGTACCCTGCATTGTACGAAGACTTAAAGTTGGCCCGGAAAAAATTGAACATATTTGAATACTTTTCCTGTTGAAAAAAATATTTTTATAAAATATAGGAAATAGTTAATCGTGAAGTTTCTGCATAAATATATTAAAATTTACATTCACTTGATTTTTATTATTATTTTTCTACTGATTAGGTGATATTGAATTTTTCACATATTTATATCCAAATTTAAACCCTTGTACAATGAGAAATAATTGTACAATTATTTCAATAAGTCAGATTTCAATAATCCAATTCTATAGAAATTTATCTTTAAAATGAGCCCAAAAAATTTCAACTGATTCTAAAATTGAAAAAATATATATAAAAAAAAAAAGAGAAATAAATATTCGAGTGACGTATTTCGTTCTTGAAAATAATAACGAGAACGAGTATAGACTCTACAGATTTATTCGAAATTAACGAAGGACGGTCAAGTACGACTGGTATGTATATTTGAGCTTGAAAAAAAATGGCAGGTATCATTCAACGACAAGGATACTTTAGCATGGTGTAAATATATATGGGAGAAAATAGCCCTTGCAAGGCTGAAAAGTTTCATTACGATTCACGATTAGTATTAAATTATTAAATACACCATTTAGTTGAATTTATATAGTTAAATTTTTAAAGCTTCATAAATTATGTATTGTTTAAAAATACTTTATGAATGTGACTATAATTAGTTCTGTATCTTACATTTTCTATTTTTTCGTCCAGCATCTTGAAGAAGTCCAGTTGGCTGGAGGATATTTCTCTGCAAAAACAAGAAAACAGAAAAATTATTAAAACTTCTAATATCGTGCGCATAATTAGAATGATTAAATAAATTGGCTGCAAATTGCTACACCACTTTAGTTCCTTTTAGCAGAAATTAATATTAATAATTAATTTTCGTTAATTCTCGGCACTCTTTTACCAAAAAAAGACTACACTGTTAAAAAAAAAATGGTCGAAATTTAATATACCACTATGTGTAGAATTAATATACATCCATATGAAAATTAATATATGTAAATGCGCAGAATGTTGTGCGCATTCGTGGTATACTTGGATTAATATACACGTATTTTAATATTGTAACACAAGAGTATATTAATTTAATGTTTGATACATGTATATTAAAATTAATATACTTTCGTATATTAAAAGAATATTAATTTTACAAACATTTTTAACAGTGTAGCATATTTTTAAAATCCTCCTAATTAAAAAGCAGGAAGAGAATTTAATGGGAAGTTTAAAAATCTGAGACAATTACAGTTAGAGATATAACGCAACTCATTAAGCTGGTTATCATTTGGTTCAGTGAATAAAAGGTG
>JAUESH010000044.1:1674736-1698408 GCA_032275165.1 Synergus magnus | reverse complement strand
AAAAAATGTTTATTATTGTGAGTGTGAAGTTGCGGAAAATAAATTTGCTCTTATGGTAATTACCACATGCCCTTAAATCAACTTTTTATAAGTCTGTAAATACTTTTGCTGCTTTAAAGTTTGGTAGTGGTGATGATTTCAAAATATTTTCTTAGTGCTTCCTCTATATAAAGAAGTAAATGCATTTTTTTCATGAGGAAGCAAAGTGCTCATCAAATGAGAACCATAAATACGTAAATACAAAAAGAAGGAAAAGCCCCCGAGATTGTATTCACAGCTAGTTTTGCGAGTCTTACATACTTATTATCATCGAATTTAACCTTGACCAGGTTTGTCCATTTTTAGAATATTCTTACGTTTAGATTCGATTACCCTTGGACTATGAAGTGTATAGACACTTCGGTTGATTTGGCTTGGGAAGCCCAATCCAGGTATGAAATCATCCAACGGTTTTTTCTTGAGAAAATTCGAGAGAAATAAATGATTTTCTGTTTTTGAAAATAGAGTTGTTTTAAGTCTTTTCATTACGCAAGAATTTTATTTGCTTATTCTACCTAAAAAAATTTAATTCTTATTTTTAGAAGTTTTTTTTTTTTGTAGTCCTGATCGAATAGATATTTAAATAAAATATGGTAGAAATGATGTAGAACTATTGAGAAAAAATGTGGGTTGTAAATTTAGAACTTTGACTTCGATCAGCAACACATTTATAATGTTCGCTTGAAAATTTTTCTTTATGGCCGGAAGTGACGTAAATGAAAATGCAAATTGAACGCCTAATTATTTCTTCCACTCAACGATTCGAATTACAATTGAAATTCTTCAAAGATGAATACTTCTTTGAGTAAAAATAATGATTAGTTAAATAAAAGTTCTTCATATCTTCACTATAATTCCTTGCAACATTCCATTCTGCATTTTTCACGGAATTCCCGGCATGATTCATAAAACGTCATTGAGAAAACGTTTACGTGAAAGAAACCAAAGGACGATCATATATTTGATAATGATTCAAACATCAATTTACACTATCATTTAGTTCATCTATTAGAAGTGAAAGAAGGTTTTTTAGTTCAGTTTGTGATCTTCATAGATAATTAAATAATATTGTCCGTGAACCATTTTAACTTTTGAAAAAAAGAACTTTGGTTGAACCACCCTAATGTACATTCAACAGTTGTTTCACTCTCTCATCCTTTTTTATATAAAATTAATCTTCTCAAGTTCAGCTTAGTCGTTTTTCTGAAACTGAAAATTTAATAAACTTCAGAACTTTGATTAATTACATTACACGAGTATCTGCTGACTCGGTAAATCTCTAAAGTGTTGCTCAACCACCAGAAAATAGATCTTAATACTCAAACTGCAAAGTAATAAGATCTACGTATAATATTTAACACTGGTATTATGAAGCAGTGTTTTTTTTTAATCAAATATTACTATTCATTGATTGTTACGTTATGTTGTGTAATTGACACAGTTTATGTGAAATGAAAAGACGGCTGTTTGTTTATTTTTTGTACTACTTGCACCGAGAATGAAAGGTGCCACCTTTCACCTAATTTAAGAGTATGTCTGAAGATGAGGCAGGTGTCATGAAATGAAAATCCCTGCACTCTAACATGTCGGAGCTGACTCATTTTATACGTAACACTCTCGCGTGTAATACACACACTGACAATTATACGGAAATAGAAGTAAACTGATATTATTGCACGAAGTCCAGTGAACGTCTGCGAGAAAATAGCCAGTGAATAATATTTCAGTAACGCGTTGTAAAATCGAGTTTACACGTATATCATCACTTTTAACCACAACAGGTATTTGCCATTTGTATGAGTAGCCATTGGTTTGAATAGCAATTCAAATTCACGATTCAATTTAATCCCAAATATGAATCGCGATTAATGTTACCACTACAAAATTTTGAGAATAAATTCTCACCGAATAAAGTCACCGAAACACCTTCAAACAAACTGCGAACTAACACCGTTTCCAAAAAAATTCCGAAGGAGCATCTTCTACAAAGAAAAAACCATGAACAAAAACCATTTTCCATCCAACCGTCGATTTCCTTGTGTAATTCAATAAAAAAATCTAATTTTTATAACTCGCAGCGGCCCTGGATCGTGCACAACATACACGTATAACGTGACGATCAACCGGAAGCTTTTAGCTGAGGCAGAGTATATATCTGGTGGATCGGATATCCTGAAGTATCAAATTAGGAGTTGATTGCGTTCAAGGCGATGGGGAAAACATTTTGGTATACATGCTGATTAATTTCAATACTCGAATATACGTATTATACATGAGAGAATTCAATTCCAGGATGATCTATTAGATTATTTACAGAGTTGCTTGATTTCAGTCACAGTAATAAAAAAGTTTGCACGAATCCAGCTTAGTTTTGAATATTGAATGTTTTCAAATACTGAAGGGAGGTTTATTGAAAAAGTAAATAGAAAAAAAGTCTACTAAATACATTATGCAAATTGCATTAACGTCTGCCTCGTCCGAGACGGAAGCAAATCTCCTGAATCGCATTAGAAGGTTAATTATCAACGTCTAGTCTCTGGTTCAAGTTCGATGTCTTCTTTTTTCACACTGAGTAATCACACCGAGACATATGATAGCTAACCTGCAGCTCTTCTATCTCTCAAGGTTTTTGAAAATCGAATTTTAAATATGGTAATTTTCGTTATCTCTCATCTGTAATCTAGTTTGACAGAGTAGTGGTAGATACCGATAATACTATTGATTCTTTTTATACCTTTTATTGGATAATCATTGACCTTCCGTCTAAATAATCCTCTTGGGGAGTGGCAGTTGCGTTTAACACTTCAACGTGTGCTAATGGAATAACACTCTTTATGTTTTGCTGAGGTTGAAGTACATATTTTGATGAAAGAAGAAAATATCTTTAAACCTGTACTTTTCCACTATCAATCTTTTAATTATTTGATCTATATCTGCTTGCAGCTAGATTTCATCACGCAATGGCTATCTAGAGCTATTTGTACTGTCCAAATTTGATCTAGATTACAATTCAAGGCAAAATTGTGTCTCAACTTCAATCAACTTTGTAATAATATTAGAGAGTTTAATATTTCTTGCTGCTCGAATGGAACAGATTCATGCGGTCCAAAACAGAATCCAATAAAAGAGGAGATCGGTCTACCGCCTTGGTGTGGAAGTACTCTATCAGTGAGAAACTAGGTATTTGAAATTGATACAATGTGATTGTGTCTTAGTTACAATAAGAAGAGCAAAGCAAAGAATGGGTTTCCAATGGCGGTATCGAATCTTATTATGTATTATCTCAAAGCATTTCTCAAGAATAACATAATGAGAGTCGAAAAAGATAGAACACCTTACAGTTGATCGATGCGAAAGATAAACTCTGTACTCTATATCAGAATGTTTACATTTCAAGCTCGTTTACACGGATGAAATGAACAGCCTTGAGGAAAATCAACAGTAACATGTTTTCTTCAGTTTGAACCAGATTCAGAAGATTTTTCTTTGGATGTTCAACTTATTCCGCACTTGGAGACAGTCTTATAAGGGGTGAACAACTTGCAGAACTTGTACTTACAGGTGAAACGAAAGTTTAGTGTAAACAATTTCTGTAGCTTGAGTTCGGATGTTTGGTGTTCAGAAAATATTGATAAACCAACTGATTTTCTTTGATACCAAGAAAATTTAGCTTTAGAAACATAGGAAAAATAAGAAAATAGAGGAAAGACTGTCAAGCCTGTTATTAGTGCACGATGCGTGATGATATAGTTATGTAAATGACTAGTACCTGGCATTGTGGATATAAGAGTGACTTTTCTTACACATCACAGAAGTTTTTCAGAATGTCATAATAAGGATAAGATATATTTACTCGAGAAAGAGGTTAAGCCGGGAGATACTGCGTTTGTTGACCAACTATCTCGTTAAATGTGGTACGTGATAAACAGGGACAATAGCCTGAGTCAAGAAAATTTCTTAGCTCTCAATTTCCATGATAGAGGAATAGGAATCTCATTTGTCATTTGTTTTTGAAGAACTTTGTCACGTGCTGGAGTATCAAGTTTGACATATTTAGTCACGAGTTTAATTTAGTATTTAGTCGCGTTTAATTTAGTAATTTTTAAAACATCAAGCTGCTATAGTGAAAAAAGACTCATTTTCCAGGCGTATTTTATTGTCAGATCAAACATCAAAGAATTACACAAACAGTTTTATTTCTTGATTATGTTCTTCTTTCTTTAAGGCTAATTGGAGTTTAATGTTTCTACAAGAAATGAAAATTTTAGTCGCAGAATGTGATTCACGTTTCTTTGACGTGTTATATTAAGTAGGTCGCTCTAAAAAGAGCTCATATGGAAGCATTCTTCCCGGACAATAACCTTTCAGGATGACATTAACGGTTACCCATGAAGCGTGTCTCCGAAATCGCTTTTTCTTTCGTCCATTAACTTTAGCAAATTGTTAGGATCCAATAATACTGCTAGTCTTTATTTAAAAATTTTTTAAACATATTTATTTCTATGTTTGAGTCTTAATTCGTGTTATCGCTATCGTTTTCACCCCAATGTCTGATTAATAACACACGACCACAATTTCGATTGATAAGAGATTTTACGTCAAAGCACACATACCACATTATTATTCGATCTCCATTATCTACGGATTATGTCGACGCAGCTTAAATCTTGTTTATTCTTCTTGCAATTATTCTTAATACCTCGCAAACGGAAAAATGATACAAAAGTCAGATGATCGATTTAATCGGAATTGCGAAAATAACATGTATTTTTCAGACATTTTTAAAAAATAATTGCTTCCGATGATAACAAGCATGTTGTTGAGGTAAAATAGATAAAGTATAGTTGAATTATATAAATATTACTTATAATCAGACGTCTTCAGAATGACGTCAAACTAAAAAATATTAGTTTAAAGGTAAATGATACTTTTCATGAATATATTAAGAGAACATGTATGTTCTTGTAATTTTTATCAATTCTGCATTACTTCAATGCAAGTAATGCAAAATTGACAATATTTTTCTAGTTTACCAGAGTATTTAGTGTGTTTTGACGTTAGAGAGCAAAAAAAAAACAAATGTATGTATAGAGGCTTAAAATAAATGGATGCTTCGCCATTCATTGTCAGTGTATAAGACTATACGTGATGCACTTTACGTGCAATTAAATTCACAATATTTATTCGAGTTGAAAGCAACAAGAAAACATACAAAATGAAAGCAAAACTGTCACATATTTCTTATCTTGTCACCTTCAAACGTGACAATTAACGTTAGATAATTCACAGAAAAACAAAATGCGATTCTCGTGCGAATTTCGGTGTGAAAATCACAAACTTGTGCTACTTTCTTTACATAAGCCGATAAGTTTTCTTTACTTGTCCTTTCATTGTTTTGAGAAGATAATTTTCCTTTTTACCTTTTTTTTTTCTACTGTGATGTAATAATAACAAAGTTGCCTTATGTAAGAAAGAGACTAAAAAGTTGCTTAAAATATGATTCCCTTTTGGCAACTGTGCATATAAGTTGCAATTCGGTCGGTCACATGCAACGATCATTGTTTACGACTCGAGTACGTGCCACACGTGATGTGACCCGCGTTTTATTATTAGACTGATTTCACTATACTAGTCTATTCTCTTTTCCTATTTTTATTACCGAATCTATTAGTAGTTTAGATTAATAAGAATTTTATCTAACTGCACTCATCACAATACCTATTGTCATTAAAAAAGGTGAGAAGGTGATTTTTTTCATAAAAATAGGTGAGAAATAGGTGACAAAATTGAAACAAACTTAAATCAACATAGAACGGAGATACAAGAAATATATTTAATAACAAAAATGACCTTGTTCTACAATCCGTCATTCAAATTAAAATTAATAATTCAGGAAAAATTCAAAAGAACTTTAACCAAATCAAAGCGAATTCAATAAAATTCAAGAATTTCAAACGATTTTTAAAAATTTCTTTTGAAATTAACAAAATTTCAAGATGTTTTAAATTATTTTAATGAATTTCAAGGAAATTGAAGGGATTTCGAAAGATTTTAAAAGATTCTCAGAAATTATAATTGATTTAAAAAATGTAAAGGTTTATCAACAGATTTCAAGTTATGTTAAGGAATTTCAAGAGATTTTTAAAGAATGAAAGAGTTTCAGGATTTTTATAAGATTCCAAGACATTTTTAATGGTTTTAAAGAATTTCAAGTGATTTAAAGGATTTCAAGCTTTTTTAAGTGATTTTAATAAAATTAAAAGCTTTTATACGATTTAAAAAGATTTTAAATGATTTTAAAAGAAAAAAAATTTAAAGAGATTTTAAAATAATTGAGAAGAGTTTCAAGAAATTTCCCAGCAATTCAAAAAATTTTAAGCGATTTAAAGCGTTTTAAAAAGATTTAATGAATTTGAAGAAATTATCTTATAATTCCACTCTCAATAATTTTTCATGTGGTTCAACTTCATCAATTGAAAAAAGGTGAAAAGGTGACAAACTCCCAAAATAGGTGAAGAAATTCAATATAGGTGAAAAAAGGTGAATAGATGACGACCTGTGATGGCTGTAACTGTTGAAAATCCGCGGGAATTATGCCAATTAATTATTAAGAGCCCAATTAAGAGCATTAAGACTACTTTTTATATCATGAATAATTTAATTGTCTTTTGAGAACCGATCAAACCGGAGTACTGTGGGAGTACTATCCTCATTTTATTTGTTAGATCTAGCTTGATAATGAAAATCTACATTAAATGTAGAAAACAAGATGGAAATAAAATGGAAATTTGAACTTTGAAGCAAGAGCATTTGAAACCGATTCGCATGATATTTTTATTCTTGTTAGTCAAGTGGGGTGGATTCAACGGAATCTCAGTGTACGTATATCAATATCAAGTTTCTATTCGCCGCGGAATTAAATAATACATTCCGGTTTCAATCCGGTTCGAGTTCGAATGCAACTCGGATTGCTCTGGATTTAAGCCAGCCCTGAAATTTCTATGAAACTCAATTTGAACCGGATTGTCGGCAAGAAGAGGCGTCGAATATGGAAACGAGCATGACAAATATTCCAGGAGAATTTGTAATCAAAATTCCTCAAGAAAGACCAAAGTCCGTCACTTTCTTAGAGAATTTCAACACTTCTTCAGGTTTTAACAGATTGTAAAATTTTCATCTCGACTGTCGTACCCAGAAAACATTGTTACACAGAATAAACGTTACAGAACAGTTCTGTAACCGTTTTTACACAGCGATACACAAATCCTAGAACGGTGTTACAAATATTTCAAGAAATTTCGACATGTAATGGATCAAATCCTGACCATGCTGAACAAATCATTGGACTGATTATTCGATTAAAGTTATTTCAAAACATTGCCCAGAATAACATGCGATATGTGTCTTTTATTAATGTTTCCTGTTTTTCAAGGAAACTAAGTATTCAACTCATTTTTAGACGTTGACTTCATAATGCTGAGATTTTCTCATTAAATTTTAATCATGACTTTTAAAAATAAAGTCGGATTATGCTCGGGATTATGATAAATTAAGAGGAAGTTGTCCAATAGAGCTACGAAAGTGTTTACGTTTCCGTAAGCACAGCGCATTTCCTTTACGAAGAGTAATACAAATATTAAATGAATTTTTCAACATATTGTTTCACTTTTGTGTTTCTACACATCCGGATTTCTATAATTCGCGAGTTATTCCAAGATTGAAGTATAATCCACAAAACGACAAATACAAGAAAGCGTCTCTCACGATTTTCCCGCTCATTCACATTTTCTCAGTATTCACATTTCTGTTTTCTTATTTCCTTAGTATTCACATTTCAAACATACCTCGAGCACGGCGGGTAAGATGAGTTATATTCTGTCTTAAAACCTTTAACCACATCATCGGATTTTCTCTTTTCTTCGCTATCTTTGCTTTTGAAACTTTCACGAATTGGGAAGAAACACTTGGACAAGTTTCAATTGCAGGGAAACTTTCTTAACAAATATCAGAAACAACTTGCGGATTCGGTTGAACACTCTTCAAATAGAAGTTTTCCCGAAACTCGCGCACGAGAGAAAATTTGAGCCAACTGTTTAAGGTCGGCGCGCAAAGTCGGTTTGATAATTGATTAAGCCAGTTCAGCTAACAGACTGGGATTCACAGATAATTTTCAATGTAAAACAACTGCGCGGCTGACATCCAAACTAATTCCCTTGTTCGGATGGCGGTTGTGGTTCAAGTTTGGAACGTTTGGAACGAATTTTACTTTCTCAATGAGAAGCTTTGCGATCGATTCGAACGACCGTTGAAGACTGAGCTCTCCATGAAATTACTACGTGAAACAAGTTGGATGCTTCTTGTCACACGGCGCTTTATACGTTTTATACAGGACGGAGATCACGTAGGCAAGCAAGCCGGCTGCTCTACTGGCTGAGGGTCCTTGGAAGTGGTAGTGCCTCGCGCAATGTTTACCCATCGCAAACCCAACACATGTCCGCCAACAGGGCCGCTTTCATTCATTTGGATGCCCTGAGCAGAAAGGTGTATTTTCGTGAACACCTTGACTCAGAGGCTTCGAAACATAATCCTCCTTTACTATAAGTACTCAGGCCCCGGCGGCATTTTTCCGGGAACTGGCAGGAACAGGGCCGAATTGGGGTTGAAAAGTGTCCCGGGAAAAATTCACTAGACCGGCCCACACCCCAGGGCCTAAAATGTGTGTGTAGTCCGAATTTCAAAATGTGCAGTGAAAAGTTGATGTATTTCCAAGAAAAAAGTTTAAAATTGTACAAATTTGAACAAAAAAGAGCATACAAGAATAATTTTAGATTAAAAGGTAAATATATGTATCTCTCTAAATCCTAATCAGCGGAATTTCGCTGGTTCACAGCCTAAAGTATACCACTGATTCAATCAGTGTATATATGCTGATGAATCAGCGAAATTTCGCTGATAGAGGGCGTGAAATTCACTGTTTCATCAGTGTATATACGCTTATTGAATCAGTGGTATACTTTAGGCTGCGAACCAGCGAAAATTCCGCTGATTCAGATTTAGAGAGATATATGTCAAGGCATTTCACGGTATTTCAAAAGATTTTAAGGGATTTAAAAAGAATTAAAAAAACAGCTTTTTTGAGGGGGGAGGGGGATACTAGAAGTGTGTAGTCCAAAGTTTAAAACATTTTAGGCCCTGCCACCCCCTCCCTCTTTATTAAATAAAACTGAAAACTGCCCCTTAATAGTACATTTCGTTACTAGTGCGAGAATGTGATTTTATCGAACCGTACTTTTTCATACAACGTGTGCATACGCTTGCATGCGCAAAACCGAGCTTTGCGCACGGCGTGTCAAAAAACATTTTTTTGGCAAGGATATAAAAACAGAAACATGATTATTAATCGTTTTTGTATGTTCAGATTACATTTTTTAAATTACTTCCAAATTTTCCTTAATTTTTTTTTCATCGTACCGGCCCACACTGGCCAACATGACGACCGGCTCATCGGGATTTTTCCCGATTTCCCATATTAATAATCCGAGCCTGGGCGGAGATTTTCAGAAGATGGTTTCCAAATTCTTGGTGAAAAGAGAGAGAACAGATGGTCAGGGTGGCCACATGGCAGGGAAATGTCAGGGGAAAAAAATTTGTTAGGGAAATCAGGGAAATGTCAGGGAAATGTGAGTAATAATAATAATTTATAGTTTATTTAAAAGATTTTAGAATATTTCCAAGGATTTCGAGGGATTATAAAGAATTTCCAGGCATTCTTTTAGATTCTGTAGGTTTCTAAAGATTTCAAGAAATTTTCAATCATTTTAAGGGATTTTAAGAGGTTTCTAAGAATTTTAAGGGATTAAAAGAGATTTTTTTGATATTTAAAAAATTTCATGGAATTCTAAGGGATTTTAAGAAGCTTGTAATAATTTTAAGAAAAGGGGCCCGTACAAAATACATTAAAAAAAGGTCCCGGCGAAATCTTCCCAAACTGAAATATTTTATAGTTTGGGAAGATTTCGTTGGGACCTTTTTTCAATGTATTTTGTGCGGGGTCCTTTTGACATTTTTTAAAGTGATTTTAACAGATTTTAATGTTCCTCATGGAATTTTATAAAATTTCAAAAGATATTTTTGATTTGTAAAAGATTTTGTGGAATTTTAAAGGATTTCATGGAATTTAAAAAAATTTCAAGGGATTAAAAATATTTTTATGGAATTTTGAGAAATTTCAGCTTTTAAGGGCAGCATGTAGTAATTATCATATGGTAAAGGATTTCAAGATGTGTTTCTAGGAATATTTGTTAGATTTGAGGGAATTTTAAACCTCCTTATTGAATTCTAAAAGATTTTGTAGAATTTGAAGAAATTTTAATATTCTTTATGTAATTGTAAGAAATTTCAAAAGGTATTTTTGATTTTTAAAAGATTTTGAGGAATTTGAAAGAATTACATGAAATTTTAATGGATTTTAAATTTCTAAGATTTGCGTGGAATTTAAAGGATTTCAAATAATTTTCCGTAATTTTAAAAGAAGTAATGAAATTTTAAGGGATTTCATGGAATATTAAGAAATTTGAAGGAATTTCGTGGAATTTTAAGAAATTCTAAGAAATTTCATGAAATTTTAAGGACTTTTAAAGGTTGTCGTGGAATTCTAAGGAATTTAAAGACGTTCCTAGGAATTTCAAGGAATTTTAAGAGATTTCGAAAGTTTTCGTGAAATTTTTAAGGGTTTCAAGAGGTTTCTATTAATTTTAGAGATTTTTACGACTTGAAAGTGGTTTTAAGTGATTTTAAAGTTTGTCGTAGAATTTTAAATGATTTTAAGAGATTTTTATATTTTTAAAAGATTCTGTAGGATCTTATCTTATCACATCTTTCTGTTTTTTTTTTTTTTTTTTTTAGAAAATGTACTGATGCACCCTATGAATCTTTAACTGTATAATTTAAAAAAGTTTGCCATGTTTTCAAAATTCCTTAAAAAAAAATCATCTTTCTTTGCGTCGAACAGAGAGAAGGCGACTCGATTAAATCGCATGTCGTGTATCCTTTGAATCTTGTGCTTTTTGTATGCATTTCTATTTAGTTCTCAGCACCCCTGTACTTCGCGTTAAATCTAATGTAAGCATAGTGATTTAGTAAACATTTACTACACTAGACATCCTCCGTAATAACAGTGCTCACCTTACTTAACCCAACAGCTATGCTCTCTACTTTCCATTAGTCTTCATCTCCATCTTCTCTACTTCGCATTATCTCCATTAACCTTTGCATACCTATCTTTATTATTTTCTTTCACAGATTAACAAGTAACAATTCGTCTTGAAAATAATATGTAACATAAGGGTTGTAAATTTTTTATGATTCAAATTTTCTTTTTAATTTGTGCAAAGCATCCTATCAAAACCATCGTCGTTGACGTTTAATTTTCGATCCAGATCTATTTAGAGCTTTCGTTTGATCAAAGACAGAAGCGAAAAGAAGTTAAAAAATGAATAATCTTCTGTAACTTTTGCAAAGAGAATATATACTCTTTCATCTATAGAGACTAGAGATATTTAAAAATATACTCTCATACCCACAAGTAAGAGTCTCGGAATTAATTCAGATACATTTAAAAGCTCGTTTAAAAGGCTTCGAAAAAGGGGGCTTCAAATAATGTTACGAGCGCTTGATTTATTGAAGAGATTTTTATGAACGGTTTCAGGAGTCCGTCTGCACGACTCAAACGTCAATTCAATCACGATTCATTGAAAATCTTTAAGTATTTCAATTCAATTTCATGTAGTGATAGGATCGTACAAGAATATAAATTTCACTCTTTTTTTCATCATTATATAAATTTTTGTGACTTTTTTAAAATAAAGTGGCTATATAATCAGCGGCCCTGGTGAACGAACACTTTCAAATTCGACCGTTAAGTCGCCACACACGTGAGAAGAAAAGATGTGTGAATGCGCATGCATATGTATGCACTATGCAGTGACGAATCAGCAACTAGAAGATCGGCGTCAAATAACAGTTAGTCAATAACAAGTTGCGCGCGCATGTTTTCTAACTTTTAATGTAAAAACCGTTGACTAAGTATAGTTCAATGAAATGGTAATACCATTCAATTTTTATTTTTCCTACTTATTGGCACGTGCACTTGTAAACAACGACATGTGAACAACCTCACAAAATGTACTCCCGGAAGTAATTTCTTTTTGTGATTCAAATTATGTTATGAGTAAAGACATTTTACGACTTAAAGGCATGTGGTAATTACCATGAGAGTAAATTTACTGATAAATCAGTGTTTTAGTTTATCCAAGATTATTTTCGAAATTTTCTTGAATGTTCATAACATTTGAAGTAAACAAATTTGCCTTTGTGCTTAAAATTTAATGTTTCCGCGCAAAAATGGGTTGAAATGTCACTAGACGCTAAATAGTTCAGATATTATTATCATCAACATTATCGCGTACTTTTAATTATAGCTTCCATTCGAGTCAAGTCCGACTTAGTAAACAAGAATCCGCAATTGGACAACGGATCGAAAAACATGTATTCAATGGCCTGTGCTTGTATTTTAATTTGAACTTTCGAGCTTTCGAGCCGCGTTTGCGATAAATATAGACCTTTCCTTCGTGACGCTGGCAAACGTAGTGAAAATGTAAAAACAGTTTCGAAAGTAGGACCAACTGTCTTCTATTTTTCTTTTCTTGTTCTTCTTTCTTTTTCCTCTTTATAATCTTGTGTTTAATACGAGCAAAGAATCCAGATGAAATCCAGTGCCGATTACGATTTCAAAACGGATATCGTTTCCAGAATTCACAATTTTACTCCCAGAAAAATTAAACAATACGTGTTTTTCCAATTCTACAAAAGCAAGTATAACATACTAGAAGAATAATGTTCTTCCAAGTTTTAAAAACCATGAGTATTATAAATTATGGTACTTTCTTGAAAGATTAAAATTATTTGATGCCGCAAACATTTCTAGAACTCTCTCGCACAAAAATGTAAAAATAAAAAAATAGGATTTTTTCCATGCAAATTTTTCAACTTTTACGACCTTAGGTTATAGCTGCGGGTCACTAGTGTTGATAAAACATCCGTGGACATCCATAAAATCTGGCTCTTTATTCTATATAAAATATTCCAAGTGCCCACTCTACTCCCCTCTATATACATTTTTTTTACGTGCCCAAGTTATATTTTCTTTACATAATGTAATTTAATTCCAGATACAAATTATTACATAGCAATTACAAAATTATATTAGCAGAGATAGAAGTTATTCTCATTGCCGGTTAATATTTGTCTTACTTTTAATTATCTTATAGGAAAATTGCCATTGACGCAAATATTGGAAAATTTTCTTTGTTAAAAATGATCTGGACGTGATAAATAATAAGGGGGAATAATAAAAATCACCAGATTAGGTGCTCGATAAGCAATGACGTGAATGAGGAAAAAAGAGAAGATTACGTATTCAGAGAGCATTGATCTGCTATCAAAGAGTAAAATATTATACCGTTCATTGTTTCAAGGATATATTCTTTTGAGAGACTCTCGTTTACTTATTCTTTTTATTCGAAACTACCACTGCGATATTTTAATTCTCAATTATGAACACAATAATATAGTAATATTATTTTATAGTAATTTATATATACTTTGACGTGTTGGAAGCACAAAACGCGCCATTTTTACCAGACTAAATATCTTAATTAACAATCGTCTACTTTGTGTGTCAAAGAAACCTCATTATTTAATCTTTTATGCATGCAGGACGTAGAACTCGACGCTTGCATATTACTTGCTGATATAATTGAAGAGAATATATAGTAATATATAGGTACTAATAGTCAAGAGAGAAACTGTTTTGTGTCTTAAGAAACAAGTTTCATCGAAATTAATGTTGATATTTGCATACACGGAGAGAACTGGAATAGTATATGCTACTATATGCTCCAAAATATGGACTGACTAAACCATAGGAAGTAAATCCTACTGTTGGCTTCGTAGAATTTACTAAACGGAGTATAGAATTTACTGAACGGAGTAGTAGGATCTACTCACGGAGTAGTAGGATTTACTGAACTGTCAGTCCGTCCATAATTTACTACTAGTTTAGTAGGATCTACTATCCATTTTTCTCCGTGTAAGTAACTCTTATATTTCACTCGAAAAAATTTCAAAATATGTTCTTAAGGGCATGTGGTAATTACCATAAGAGCAAATTTATTTTCCGCAACTTCACGCTCACAATAATAAATATTTTTTGCTAAAAGTAGGCCATTTACCTCCGTTTCGTTCAGACGAAGGTAAATGGCCTAGAATGCATATTGCATATATTTATCACAATTTTTAATATCTATAAAACTGTAAGGAGCACATAAAATGGAGAAATATTCTTCTTCGAGGTGATAAATCCGAGACATGCCCCATTTTTCCCACTTTAATCTAAATGTTAATATTATTCAGAAGTAACCTATATCACGTTTATATTACCGAAAAATATAATTTTTTCTCATCTTTCCCATTGAAAATTTGTCAAAATTCGTAAAATTTTCAAGTCTTCAGCTTTGAACAATTTTTTACTTAGAAATGTGGACAATTTAGAACTTGGAAGAATTGAAAAGGGGCAAATTAAGCAATCTTAACAGATTAGACATACTAATGAAGTGAGATTCCTATTCATCCCTGCTTTTGGGATCCCGAGGTCTTGTATTTGCTGTCATCAGAGACTTGCCGTATGTCGCTAATTAGACAGATGTGGCGATTAATCTGGCTTGGAGACACTCGCTCACTGATCGAGACCAAAAGGGAAAGAAAAGCTTCATGTGCTATTTGGACTCGTAAGAGTTGGACAGAGGAAGAAAGGGAGTGTTAAAGAGAGAAACTAACAGCTTTCCTTTCTGACTTCAATTAAAGGAGGCACACTTCATTCAGCTATTCAAAGATCATGTTTGGAGTCAGCCTCTCATATTATTTTGAATGAACAAGAACGAAATGTTAGCCCCATTGTTCTATTATGACGAGCTGAGCCATGAATCCGGTCCAATTCCACTATTTCGCAAGACTCCTCTTAAAGAAGATTAACTACTAATTCTATATGCGATTAACCAAATTGCCAGATGTAGAAATCTATTATATCAATTTTTCCTAAAATGTGTTGCAATTTACAGTCATCACAATTGATTAAGTTGAATCATCTGAAAAATTATTAATACTGGTATTATAGCATAATTTCCGGTCATTTCCGGTTTTAAAAAAACGGTTTGACATCCTTAAAAAAAAGTTTTAAGACACCTTCAAATCTACTAATTTCTTAAAAATATTTGAAATCTTTTTAAATTCCGTGAAGTTACTTTAAATCACTTAAAATATCTTGAAGTCTTTGAAATCCTGTGAAACTTCTTCAAAATCCTTAAACTCTTCTGAATTCTTTTTAAATCTTTTTGAAATCTCTTCAAATTCTTTAAAATCCTCTAAAACGCTTTAAATCGCTTGAAATTAATTAAAATTATTAAAAATGTCTAGAAATCTTGTGACATCCCTTTCAAATTCTTTAAAGTGTCTGTTAATCACTTGAAATCCTTTAAAAAATTCTTTAAAATCGTTAAAAATCTCTCGAAACCCTATGAAAATCTTGAAACTTATTTGAATTCTTTTAAAATCGCTTAAAAATTTTTTAAATCGATTAAAATTTCATAGAATCTTTTTAAAATTATTGGAATCCCTTCAATTCTCTTAAAAATCTTCAAATTCATGTTGACATTGAATTGTTCCCAACTCTTCAATTCTCCTTGAATTTTATTATGATTATTTGTTTAAAATTCTTTTAATTGAATTTCTCCTGAATTCTTAATATAAATTTTATTGACTTAGATTGGAGGTCAAGGTATTTTTGCTATTACCCACATTTTTTAATATCTCCGTTCTGTTAGTTTAATTTTGTTTCAATTTTTTTTACCTCTATTTCTCATCTATTTTAATTTTAAAAAATCAGCTTTTTAATGACAATGGGTACTGTGGCGACTGAATTTAGGAACAAACGTGTCATATTGAGAATTTTTACTACTGAAAATACTAAATTTTACAAAAAATATATGATATACTTTAGTACAATCTATCTTAAAGTTTCATATCTATTTTTCCTAAAATATAGTATTTTCAATTTGTAAAAATTTTCAATGTAAAACGTATGTCCCGAAATGCAGGAATTATTCATTTATATATTGACTAATAGGCCATACATAGATACAGTATATCATGTGATATTGGAACAAGTTTATTAGCAACAAACACTTGAAGAAATTCCAGATATAGATTGGGAAGTCGATAGTTCTAGAAATGTTGTCATTGGCTTTGCGCTTTTGGTCGATGCGTCGACTGCCCTCTAATTAAGCCTTTTTACGTGTGTGATAAATAACGATACTGCGTGTCAGAAAAACATAACTGAACAATACATGTGTCGTAATCACCAGGAACCTTCGCGATGAAAAAATCTGATGCACGCGTGCTCACGCACACGTATCTAAATGTTTAAGGACAATCGATTTGTCATAAATGCGTAGCCACAGTGCCATCATTGAGATAGGGTCATCTTAATTTATTCAAGTATACAGCCCTCGAGCTACACGGAGAAAAAAGAGTCAGCTCAACCTACATTTATATTTTTCTTTAACATTGTAACATACACTCAGAAAAAAGTTTGTTTGAATCAAAAAAACATATTATTGATATGGGGTCAAAGTAAAAATTTATTTGAATTAAACAAAGTTTGTTTAATATCAATATCAATGATATGTTTGTTTGATTCAAACAAACTTTTTTCTGAGTGTAGTTGAATTTCCAAACAAAAAAGTGAACTTTTAATGGAATAGTTAACTTTTCAAACCAACAAGTGAATGTTCAACCAAATAGTTGATAATTTTCTCCCTGTACCAAGGCAAATTCAAGAAAAAGTTACATTACCATATTACAATACCAATATATGTATTGAAAGTTTCCAGAAATTTGTAACATAGCGATTGCCAAATGCAAAACTTTTCAAATTCAAAGGTTTCAACATAGGGTAATGGGTACAGTGATTGGCGACTTCAAAATGCTCATATATGGAGAAATATTGACAATTAAAACTTATAATAAAAGCAAATGGCAAGTCATTGGGGGTGGCCAACCATTGTACGCATTACCCTACTTGTATAATAATTTCCTTCCAATAACTTTCCCATTTACTACCTCGTATGTGTTAGTGAAAGAAAGTCAATACTCACGTATGGAGTCGCCATTCTTCTTGGTACTACTCTTGTTCTTCTTATTCTTTGGATAGATGCTACCAATCTTGCTCTGTCCACAACCCATTCTGTCCGATTAAGGGGGCTTTCCGCTTTTCGCAGGACCAGTCACCGACACGCACAAACACAGCTGCTACTCCACTTTTTCACATTCTCATTTTCCCCATTCGATCCCATTTATTTACAAAATTCCCAACACCCGACTCTTCACTTCTACTACACTTTCAACGAAAGCTTCCAAAATACTCTTTCTTCTTTTATTCTCCCTTTCGCAGACCAGATTCAGATTTTCCACGTAACATTTAGAGTGCACATCTCTTCGAACAGTATTCACATTAAATGTTTGTATAGAAATATATTTGTACGCCTCAGTATACATATGTATACACATGCATATGTTTTTTTTTATGCTTATAAATATTTATATGCATTTAACTGTTTTTTTATATGTTTGTATAATGTATATGTATTATGTATTAGATATTATGTGATATTAGATATTATTAGGTATTATGTGTATCGGCAACAGGTATCATGTAGAGGGGATGCACTCTCGTCGAAGACGTCTTCCGGCTTCATTTCCGTGAGATATGTTCGCCCGAATAAAGCACATTGATGCTGCATTAAGCGACCTCACAGAGAGGATTGACAAGGATATGTGTTGATCACACAATCTCTACTTTCAGTCTTTCTCTGAGATATTAGATAATAAGATATGTACAATTGTACGTGGGTACACAAATGACAATCTTATTTCCCTTACCACCCCTTCTTCCTCTTTTGTTTCTCTTTTGGCTACCTGAGCAAAGGCAGCCAATCCATTTTCGGATCTTAAAACTTCTCCTTTCGCCTCATTCTTGAAGTATCATCTAGCCGACGTCCAGCTTGAGAAGCGAATCATCTTTTCCTCTCTTTCGGCACATTCGCAGCTTCCCAGACGCTTTCTTCCTTTTCTTTCGAAATTGTCAGGGTAGAGCTCGTGAAATATGGGGAGGGATCGCCATTGATTCTTTCGAGATAGTTGACAACGAAGGGGTCCTTTATTTAGTTCCAGGAGAGGCTTCAGGTACTCAGAAAGAATTTCTCCTTTCCTATTTGGACCCAATAGTTAGTGACCTATTTTTATGACTGATCAACTAAGCAATTAGACTTTTTTATCGGTTTCAATCAGTTTAGAGGTTTAAATCAGTTAAAGGTTTTGATTATTTTAAAGGTTTTAATCAGTTCAAAGGATTAAATCAGTCTTGAAGTTTTGATCTGAGGCTGCAAGATCCCAGGGGTGAGAAAGAGTTGAAGGCGAAGAATCTAATCAAGAAACTGGTGAGATGATTTCACAATCACCTCAGACATCCCTCGGTCCGGCAGTGGGTTACGATTATCGGGTCTGCAAAAGAAAATAGACAAGGGTTACTAGGAGAACTCTAAATTCGTGCATGTGTGGCGAACATAAATATGCGATTGTACGTGGTCCAGCATGCCAGGACAGCTGCGCAAATAAGAAAAGCACGTCTGAATGTGTGTCAGAATGCGATAAACGCATGCAGCTTTACAGTTTTTCACATATTCCCCTGTTTTCCCCCTTTTTTTAAGAATTCCTCTTTTGTCCCCTGTTTTCGAGAAAATTCACCTTTCTACGCTATTCTTCTCCTGCATTCAATTTATTCATAAGAATTTATTCAAAAGAATTCATTCTCCTATTATTCCCCTATTTTCGTGAAAAATGCCCTATTTCCCCTGTATTGAGATCATTTTGAGCTGTGAAGCCTGTGAATTGATCTATTGGTCATAGAATTGACTTAGAACAGTCTTAAAAAATCGCCTAACAGCAATACATCTCTAAAATGTATGCTCTGCTTTTGCGCTCGGTAAATAAATATGTGAAGAACTTTCAAGGGAACCGTAAATTAGATCACTAGTAAATCAGCTTGCTAGATATCTTCAAGGAAACACTCGAATATTACTGATGCAATTAACTTCATGTACACGAAGCTAAACTGAATTGAAAATAGTTCCAGGTGTATCACCACACTTACTATTTCTCCTAAAATCGGTAAACTACATTTTAAAAGCAGTGAGCGCAGATTTTATAATTTCCTATTTTATCCAACGTAATTTGACTTAACTTGTTTCTACAAAGGAAAATCAAAGAAAATAAAAAATTAGTTCTATTGTACGCTTTGTAATATATGTATATCGGAAAACCGTTTAAAGTTTTTTTCTTGTTTTCTCTTGGTTTTTTCTCTTAGCTAAAAGATCAAACAGACTTTGTATTGCAGAAGAAAGTGCTTGAAGTATGGAAGTGTATAAACGGTAATAATTATTGCAATATTAAAAGAAGCGCCTTCGCACTTCACTTGCACCACAAAGATAAATTATTGTATGATCTTTGACCATAGGGAAAGCTCGTGAAACGAAGCGATTCGCTTTATCAATATTATAAAGGAATTGGCAAGTGTAATCTCGTTCATTCGAGACTTTTTCTTATCGTTGCTTTATCTAACCGATGAAGAACGAGTAGTCTCGATCACTGACAAATACATCCGGAATTTATTTTAGAACGTGATACTTGAAACATGTTGTTTTTTACATAGTGTCCAGACGAAAACACGATTTAAGTCGTTATTTTTAAAACAATTTCACAATGAAAATTTCCTGTGTTTTCATACATATATAATTATACGAGTAGCTGTCAGGGAAAATAGAAATTGATATTTTAATAATCCACAATTGGAGCTCCTACGTGTGATTGTTTATTAGTAATTATGTCAGTTTGACATTTATTATGCTAATTATTTTATTTTTGCCATATTACATATACAGCTTTTATAATATAGTTTATTTAGCAGCTTTTAGAATATTTCCAAGGATTTCGAAGGATTATAAAGACATATCCAGGTATTCTTTGAGATTCTATGGGTTTCTAAAGATTTCAAGAGATTTTTCAATCATTTAAAGGGATTTTAAGAAGTTTCTAGGAATTTTAAGGAATTAAAAGAGATTTTTATGATTTTCAAGAGTTCGTGGAATTTTAAGAGATTTTTAAGAAAGCTTAGGGAGTTCAAAGGATTTTATGGTATTTTAAAATTCCTCGTGGAATTTTAAAGGATTTTAAGAGGCTTGTAAGAATTTTAAGAAATTTTGACATTTTTTAAGTGACTTTAATGTTCTTCATGGAATTTAAAAAGGTTTTAAAAGATATTTTTGATTTTTAAAAGAGTTTGTGAACTTTTAAAGGATTTTATGGAATTTTAAAAGATTTCAGCGAATTTTAAGGGCATGTGATTAGCATACCTATGCCCTTAAAGCATTTCACAAGGTATTTATGATTTTTAAAAGATTTTATGGGGTTTTAAGGAATTTCAAGATGTTTTCTAAAAATTTTAAGATATTTTTACGCATTTTAAGGAAATTTAATGTTCCCTATGAAATTTTAAAAAATTTCACGAGGTTTTTTTTGAGTTTTAAAAGATTTTATGAAGTTTCAAAGGATTTCGTGAAATTTTAAGAGATTTTAAAGAATTTATGAGATTTTAAGGGAATAATAGGGGAATAAATTCTTTTGAATACAGTGAAAAGAAGAATTCTTAAAAAAGAGGAAAAACAGGAGAGTGGGGCAAAGATTGTGAAATCTGCACATAGATTTTGTAAAGGAATTTACTTGAATTTGAATGAGCATTTTTCACAAAGATGATAAATAAGCACGATTCCTCAAAAACCATTTCTATGTCAAAAGCACACAAAAATGACTCATAAATGGCCCTACTAAAGTCTAAAATTTACGGCTGGTTACATTTCACCTGAATTATTTGCTTTTAGCCATTTTTGGTTTTACTTTCTTGCCACGTTTTTTTTTTAATTAAACCCCAAATCCTCTTACGTAATTGGTGGATTTCAGGATTAGCTGGACGTGGAGACGCAGGTAATAGGGGTGAAGAAATCGACGTTCAGGTGCTTATAGAAATAGTTGGCATCATGTTGTATAGTTATTTGCAGTTATACAATTGAGAATTTCCTACTTTTCTTATAGATCGGGTTCCACGAATTCAACATACATATAAGTGTACTATTATTGATTCAGGTGTAACTGACCTATGCACTGAATCTACAAAACGTGTCTTTGAATATTCTTGTGTAGTACTTTAAGAATTTTTATTTGTTGCATTAGTTCTGGAGAGTTTTTGCTAAAAATCATTTCTGTAGAAAAGACTGTAAACAATTTTGAAAATTGATTTTACGATACAAAAAAAAATGTTTGTAAAAAGTAGAGAAAGTTTTAAAGTCTTAATTTGAGAATTAAATTCTAAGGATAGAGAGTTGTTTCTAATTATATGTTCTACAAAGCGTTTCACCTATTTTTAACTACAATCAATTGCGTCAATTATTTATTTTGATCTATTAACCTACTTATACTTATCTCGCATTTATAGTATCATTATTAAAGCAATTAATGAAAAGACTTGCAAAAACTTTATGAAAATTTACATTTTATTGTGAATTTGATAATTATGAATTTATTAGTTTTGTTTTAATTTTTAATTTTTAATACCTCACTTTTAATCTACGAACAATGTTTTTAAAAATGTCAATTCAAATCTATTTCAGAAATCTTGATAGTAAAATTTAGAACCAGCTGGCACGTAAATCAGCTATGAAATGAGGTCAAGATTGAAGTACAATCGTTACAAATTTGATCCTCCGATACGTCAACTAATTCCTTCATTGACGCGGAATAATTAAATGAGCAACAATTATATGACGTAGATACTCTAGGGAAATTTGATTATTGATAAGTGACTTTCTCGCACTAACGAAGTGAGTTTGTGGAATATGGAGTTTCTGCTCATAGTAATTGATTATAAGTTTTCCAAATACCGTCCCTGAAATTGTAAATAGTGAAGGTGAAAATTAAATAAATTAAGGATTATTTTATGATAGATGTTTCGAGAAAGAGACAATTAAGATAGTTGGAATTGAAGACTAAACGGAATTAATTAATATGTTTGAATATTGAATTAAGAATGTTGAAACCATGTTCTTATCTCAAAATTCTATTTTCTCATTTTACTCAACAAGTATTATAATTAGATACTTTTTCGCTCTATAGTGGAACTCATTTTTAAAATAGAATTACGGATACAGAGCGAAAAAATATCTAGTTATATTATTCGCTAAGTAAAATAAATTACAAAAATAACAAATTCGAGGATAAAATTTAACATTTTTTCGAGTTTTTATTCATACTAGATTTGTTACAATTTATATTTTTTTAAAACTTAAATTATACTGGAAGTTATTTCTCACTGAGAAGAATTTCAAATTGTGCAACTTTTTAACGAGAAAACAATTAAAACTAGAGTTACAATATAAGTCCGCCGTTAAAGAATTCTTAATCCAGTTTCAAGTTAAACTGCAATTCTAATTTAAAATATTAAAATGTTTTATACTTTTATACTTTAATGGCATACATATTTTGGTTAGTTGCTAAGAAAATTGAAATTTGGATTTTAGAAATCTAAAACCCTTTTTGGACTCTCCCCACTCAAAATATTTGTATTGATTGAGGCGTTCGGTTCAAACTAGGCTAAATTTTGGTTAAAGCTCAAGTCGAGCTCCAGTATGTATCCTAGTTTTCAAAATTAATTTATGTTGTAACTGAAGTACTTTAGCCATCATTTCTAGATAATAATAATTCATTAATAAGAGACACTAAGATTAATAAAATGATGATAATCTGTATTACTCTTTTATTTGAAAGAAAAATATATGCTCTTAGTCAACAAGATATTTCTCAATGATTCAAGTAATTCTAAGAACGATTTCAAGAAGAAGATACTAAAAAAACTGATAAGTCGATGTATTTTCAATGAAGGAATTTGATGAATGTACAGAATTAAAACAGATGGCCTTGACTGGGTGCGATGGGTTAAAGTTAGATTTTTGGGGTGCAAAGACCCTCCAATCTATTTTCATCCCCTCCCAACATAATTCTATCGCGAAAAGAGAATTCTTTAAAATATTTCAATTCGGATTCAACGCAGAAATATAATCTCCATATCAATCAAACTTTCAGAGTTGAGTTTTTTATTCAATTTTCTCCTCCAGTAGCAACTGGTGTTTTAATGAAAATTAGATTATTCAATATTTACTGGGTCATACTATTCAATAGTACTTAATTATTTTATTCCTAAAACAGAGGCATTTTAAAATGGATCGAACTTCATCGTCAATTTTACACTATCATAATATCATTGAGCAGAAGAAGCACAATAGGGATCCCGGAGTCGACTCCGATTCTTCGAAGGAATCGAGCGCTGAGAATCGATTCCTTTGAAGAATCGGAGT
>JAUESH010000044.1:1635841-1666386 GCA_032275165.1 Synergus magnus | reverse complement strand
AGTCGACTCCGATTCTTCGAAGGAATCGAGCGCTGAGAATCGATCCATTTTAAGAATCGGAGTCGATTCCGGAACCCTAAAGCACAATGTTGGGTTTAAGTCATGATTTTCAAATTTCTTCTTAGTTTTAGCAACTTACCTTCATTAGATAATGATTATTTGATTATATGACAGAATTGAATGAATATGATGATTGCATATATATAATACGTGTAATACATACTTTTAGTAATAGAAGATACAAATCGGGAAATCTTCAGCCGCGTTTGAGCGGATCTTTTGAGACGAACTTGAAAATCCAAAGTTCACTTGATCACTAAAATAATTCTCAGTAAAGAAATGGAAACTTTCATATATAGTAAAAGAAAATCAATTTTTGTCGGCAGATTTTCTCCACTCTTTTGCACACCGATTTTTTATAGTTACGAGTGTCTTAATTATTCTTTAGACTCTGCATAAGTTGGTGTGATCGCGACGACGACGCGACGTACGAAGTGGAGTACACGAAGTACGTACGTGCGTCGACGTGATTGTATGCATACACATCCACTAGATTTTCGCTTTTCTTTCAGATATTTATATTTGAATAGAACACAAAAATTACGCGACATGCAAAGGAAGACACTCGCTGTTCGAGCTTCCAGCATCGACTGACATGAGCCGCTACGAAAGTACGCTCATGCGCAGATTTACAATTAAACTTCGAACCTTGTGGTGTTATACGAAAATACGGCGCGAGACAAACACCATGAGATTTTTTTTACTGATAATGATGATGATAAGATGACATATGACAGATGACATATTTCAGGGTGGCCACATGACAGGGAAATGTCAGGGAAAAAAAATTTGCCAGGGATATGTCATGGAAATGCGAGTAGCTGTCAGGGAAAATAGAAATTGATCTATTAATAATAATACATAATAATAAATTATAGTTTATTTAACAGATTTTAGAAGATTTCCAAGGATTTTGAGGGATTATAAAGAATTTCCAGGCATTCTTTGAGACTCTATAGGTTTCTAACGATTTCAAGAAATTTTCAATCATTTTAAGGGATTTTAAAAGTTTCCTAGGAATTTTAAAGGATTTCATAAAATTTGAAGAGATTTTTAAGAAACTTTAGGCAATTCAAAGAATTTTAAGAAATTTTGATATTTTTAAAGTGATTTTAAGAAATTTTAATGTTCCTCATGGAATTTTTAAAAATTTTAAGAGATTTTAAGGGATTTAAAATATTCTCGTGGAATTTTAAGAAATTTCAGCAAATTTTAAGGGCTTATGGTTTCTAGGAATATTTTTTAGATTTTAGGGGATTTGAAAGTTCCTTAATGAAATTTAAAGGATTTCACAAGATTTTTATGATTTAAAAAAAAGTTTTGTAAAGTTTTAAGGAATTTCAAGTTGTTTCCAAAAATTTTAAGAGATTTTTACGTATTTTAAAGAATTCTAATATTCCTTATGCAATTGTAAAAAATTTCAAAAGGTATTTTTGATTTTTAAAAGATTTTGAGAAATTTCAAAGGATTACATGAAATTTTAAGAGATTTTAAACAATTTCAAGAGATTTTAATGGCTTGTAAATGTTACCGTGGAATTTTAAGATATTTGAAGATGTTTCTAGGAATTTTGTGAGATTACCAGGAATTTAAAATAATTTTAAAGGTTTTCGTGGAATTCTAAGGAATTTTAGTACGTCTCTAGAAATTTCAAGGAATTTTAAGGATTTCAAGAGGTTTCTATTATTTTAGAGATTTTTACGAATTTTAAATGATTTTAAGAGATTTTTATATTTCTAAAAGATTCCGTAGAATTTTAGCACATTTATATCACAATTTATATCTATTCCAAAATAATTCGCTTTTAATTTTAAAAAGTTTAAAAATATATAATTACATATGAACTTTTACAGCTCGAAAAATTCTAGGCAAGGCTAATTAACTTTTATTTCTTAACACTCGAAAGCCGATTTCAATTCTTTCTCAGAATATATATATATATAGATATATATATTATATATACTCAATCCTTTATAAACCTTTAATCCTTTAGGGATTACCACCCTCGTATTCACGTGATTCAAATAATAATACACGCAGTTCTTTTATAGGTAATCGGAAATCCAGGGTACTTTGAAAACAATTACTCTGAAAAAACAATCCCTATTTAATCGAAGTGCCAAGGTCTTTTATGAATTCTCGGGCTAATGTTGAATTCGAGTTTTATTGAAAAAAAATTAATTAACGATTTTACACGTAGGTCAATTAATTACATTTTTTATTGAGATGAATTTTATTTATTGGAAGAAGAAAAGAAATAATGTTTCAGAATAAATTAGGATTAGGGTTTAAATTCTCATACTCGATTGAGTAAATAGTGTACAATGGATATTATCTTCAAACTGAAGATAATATCCATTCTAATAATAATTGTAATAATAATATAATAGCTGCTCTTTAGTTTGCTAAGCTTAATTAATCGACAATTAGGTCAACTACTCAATGCGAGAAAGGATTAGACTTGACACACCTAAATTCGAAATGGCAGCCTGAAAAGTTTTTATTATAATTAAAATCTAATAGTTTATTAATTAAAATCTAATTTTACCTTGTTTGAATTCAGAGAAAATTTACAGAAATTTAAAACTTGGGGGCGGTGAAAATTAAAAAAATTGCTATTTTAAAGAATAATAATAATTTAATAAGTATAATAATTAATAATTATTTATAATAATCATGATTCTGAGGCTTATTTGATAATAAATTAATTTCCGGAAGTCGGTCGGTTCTTCCGCTATAGAGACACTTGCTCCATCTACTTTCAATTTCAGTAAGTTTTCGGCAAGATGGTGGTTGTCAGTTCTGTCAAAAACAGTAACTGATATGCACGTTTAAGTTGGTTTAAATTCGTTAAAAGACTTCTAATATATTTGTGAGTAACGAATGTTTTACTTCACATAAGTGAATTTTAAATTGAGTTACTACCACATTATTAGGTCGATTAAATTTTGTTTATTGGGCGTGGCACTCATTATGACATGTTAACAATGAATTATTATAAAAACTTGCTTTTTTATTCTCCTGAACTTTATCATTATTTTCGTTTTGAGTACTTAGAGAAAAAAAATTTACTGATGATTTAATTGTAAAATTTAATTAGTGTTTTTTGTATTCTGTATAGAATTATGCGGGTTTTAATAGAGATGACAGAATTGAGGTTAAGTTTACAATTTAGCGGATTTAGCAACATTACTCATATTTTCTTGTTGGTATAATAATAAACTAAGCGGTAAAGAGTTAAATCACAAAGTTGAAATACATGAATATTCTTAGTAACTAATTGTCACAATGACAGCTATTACTTTCCTTCATAACTTATTTCTATTTCTTGTTATTTTGAGTATGGACTCTAAAAAATATCTATGAATCATGGATCTATGAAAAATATACTTCCTTGTTGTGAATTCGTTTTTGACAGGATAAGAATATGTCATTGATAAATGTAGTAATGTGTAATTGCAAACAAACTACTAAAAAGTGCAATAATTATTTTGGAATTACAGTTTGCAGCTGAGAACCAAACAAGGCGCTGGGCTTCAAATTTAAGCAAACAATGTATTTTTAAAATAATTGAAGATTTACGAGGTTTAAATGGCAACTATGGAGAAAAAATCAAGTGCTGATCTTCTAAATGTCGAACAGAACAATTCGAAAAATGCGAGTTCAGATTCTCTCAATTCGGACAGCAAAAGTAGTTCCCTAAACTCAAAAATGGGACAAGAATCGGTAATAAGATTTGCTTTATTTTACTTACGGTTTATGTCTGAAAATCTCTAACTAAATAATATTCTTCTTGCTTGGAAATTACATGCTAACCTCAGGAAAGTTGGGAAAAGGCATCACATTCGAAAAGCTTTTCTACAAGCTCGACTTCAACTGATAATAATATTGTTTCTGCTCTAGAAACAAAAAAAGAGAATCCAGAAATAGTTGATCTGGTAAAGGCAGTTAAATACTTGTATATAGATATCAGTTTATTTTCCAGTATCACCTTTTTATATTCTATTGTATTTGTCAAAATCTCTTAAAATTTCACGAAAACTTTTAAAGTTTTATTTTATTGTTGGTAAAAAATATTTATTAATATTCAGAATATAAAAGAATAAAATTGAATACTTAATCAATATTATTTCCATAGTTGAATTATAGACATGAGTTTTTCTTTTATGATGCAATTTATTAATTAACTCATTAATTACTTTTACTATATTTTATTCAGAACATTTTGCATGCATTTTGGTATTGTAATAGTATATGCGTCATTTTCCTATAACTTAAGTATTTCAGATAGGTGTGAGTTATATTTTTAAGGAACAATTTATTATTAATTAGTATTTGATGATACAAGAGGACCATTTTGCAAACCCCGAAACAACTGATGGAGTTGTTAATTATGTAGGTATTTTTCCCGTTAACTTTCTTTCATTCTTCTACTTTTGTTCGTCATTGTTCTATCAATTCTTCTTTATTACCATGTTTTATGGTCATTCTACAGTCAAATAGATGCGATCTAATAATATATGAATGACAGATATGAAATCTTAAATTATATGAAAATGACTACACTGAAAATTATTTAGTAAAAAAGGATTGTCACTTAATTATTGAAATAGAATCTGCCGACTGGAGACACAGGGCCACCTCTTTTAAATGGAGAAAGAATGCGTGGAGTTGCACGAGAGGTGACTTATCTCTGCCCCTATTCTGGACCAGCTCGAGGATGCCTCAGTGTTACAAACTATAAACTCCACTTTCGAAGTACCGACCGAGAACCGCCATATATTGTAGAAATGCCTTTGGGAGTCGTTAGCAGAATCGAAAAAGTTGGTGGAGCATCTAGTAGAGGAGAGAATTCTTACGGAATTGAAATATTTTGTAAGGACATGCGCAATCTAAGGTTTGCCCACAAACAAGAGAATCATTCCAGGAGGAACGTTTTCGAAAAACTACAGCAGTATTCGTTTCCTCTCTCTCACAAATTACCTCTTTTTGCATTCGAGTACTCTGAAACATTTCCAGAAAATGGTTGGAACGTGTATGAACCGATTGCCGAATTAAAACGGATGGTAAGACCTTTTTCTCGATCATTTAAAGTTAATTATTAGATGTTAGGATCATTTTACTGTAAATTTTAGGAGAAAATAAATATTAAATTCCCTTTAACAGGGAGTCAATAACGATATGTGGAAGATTTCCAAAATCAACGATACCTATGCACTTTGCGATACTTATCCAGCAGTCTTAGCTGTCCCAGCTGCTGCAACAGATGAAGATCTACACTCATCGGCAGCTTTTAGAAGTAGAGGGAGACTTCCAGTTCTAGCATGGATTCATCCAGAGAGTCAAGCAACTATAACTCGTTGTGCACAGCCACTTGTTGGGGTCGGGGGGAAACGGAGTCGTGAAGACGAAAGATATATCCAGCTGATCATGGATGCAAACGCTCAAAGTCATAAGCTATTTATAATGGATGCGAGACCTATGGCCAATGCAATAGCAAATAAAACGAGAGGAGGAGGATATGAGAGCGAGGATGCTTATCAAAATGCAGAGCTCGTTTTTCTGGATGTTCATAATATTCATGTCATGAGAGAAAGTCTTAGGAAACTAAAAGGTACGTTTAGTGTTGATTTGTTATTTATTTCTCAGAAGGAGACATATCAAAAGGAAAATATTAATATAAAATAATGCAATGTTTTATAGAATTATGTTTTCCTATCATCGATGAAGCCAGGTGGTTGTCTGGACTTGAATCGACTATATGGTTGAAACACATTAAAACTATATTGGCAGGAGCAGTTAAAATAGTAGATAAAGTTGACAATCACAAGACTTCAGTAATGGTCCACTGTTCAGATGGATGGGACAGAACTTTACAGGTATTATGTAAAACAATACAAAACTTTTGTATTTTCTACTGGAATCCCACTTTGAATTTACTATATTAAAATATTTTTTGCAGCTTACCGCGTTGGCGATGATAATGCTCGACCCATTTTACAGAACTATCAAAGGATTCGAAGTCTTGATTGAAAAAGAGTGGCTCAGCTTCGGTCATAAATTCCAACATGTAAGAGTAAATTACTATTAAATTGACCTTTGAAAGTATGGACTTTAATTTCAACTAAGGTTGAGGTGTTACAAAAAATAAAAGTTAAAACTTGCACTTCTTTTAGAGAATCGGTCACGGGGATCAACACCACAGCGATGCAGATAGGTCGCCTGTATTCTTACAATTTATAGACTGCGTGTGGCAAATAACTCAAGAGTTCCCGAACGCATTTCAATTTAATGAGCATTTCCTAATCACGATTCTCGATCACCTCTATTCCTGCAGATTCGGCACGTTCTTATTCAATAGGTAATTGATAAAAACTATAACTCATCTAAGTATTTTTCTGTATTACAATTAAATTATTCTCAACTTTTCGTGCTTGTTTCGTTCTAGCGAACGTGAAAGAGTTCATGAGAAGGTGAAGGAAAGGACCGTTTCATTATGGTCTTATATCAATAGTCAATTATCTCTATACCAAAACCCATTGTATTGGGCAGGACCTCACTATCAAACGGTCTTAATGCCGGTTGCTAGTATGCGATACATTAAACCCTGGAAAAGCCTCTACTGTAGATGGAATCCGAGTATGCGACAACAGGTCAGCTCCTAACTTAACATCTTGCTAAAGCGTTTTTCAATTTCAAAATTCACAGTAATTAAAAAATAATTTCATGAATTTACTTATTAGGATCCTGTCTACCAGCGAACGAGGGAACTTCTAGTCTTGAAGGAGCAGCTAGAAAAACAAGAGGAGGAAGCTCGACGCGAACAGGCCTCCAGAGCGAACAGATCTCTGACCTCTCCGGCACAACCTAGAATACATTCCCCAGTTCACCCGTGAAGTTGTGCTCGCTTCATGTAGGTTTATAGTGTTTTAAATGAGATGGTGGAACTTTCAATTGATCCTGTGCAAGAACATACTCGACTGATTCAGCTTCGCTGTGTACAAAGTGTTTATTATTAAGTCGACTTCTAACTCGTACGAAATTCAGAACAAGAGACTTCGATGCCGTTTGACTGCGCTTCTTTTGGCGCGGAGAATAGAAGTGTTGATACGCATACTGAGAAAATACACAAAAATTTTCGTATCAAATATTTTTCATTTTAAACCCATTATTTCTTAGGAAAATAATCTTCTGACAGGGAGGACTAAATCTGAAACCAATATTGCAAATCTTAAGTAAGTTTATTCACCAAAAATATATATATGTACACGCTCCTGATTAGCTTTTTCAACTTATAACTATTTAGAACGAAAATAGTAATTCATCTCTTTTTGTCACGGCTTACCAGTAACCTCGTCAGCAAAACGTTCGGAGTCTCTAGCATCAGGGAAAAGGCATAAGAACAGAAATAGGTAATGGCTAAAACTCCCAAAAACGTCGCACTCTGTTGAAAAATTAAAAACACTCAGTATTCAAGTATTAATTAACTTTCTTCTATTTGATGTGAATACTTAGTACTTACGTTTGGTAAAACATCTGTGTGTTGAGGGGATTCGCTGTGAAGAAATATGGAATTTATGATGAAGGGATTTAGCAAGTAGGCGCAATACGTGAGTCTACTTAGTGGAACCCATCCTTTGAATGCGAGAATCTTATTGACGATTCCTGGAAAAGAAGATATAAGAATTAAAAGGAGGCTTTATAAGAAAAAAAAATGTATCTATTTATTACGTTAAATATTCTTATCCAGTAAGTACCATTTTAAGCCACGGTTCTAATTTATTTTAATAGTTCAATGATTTTTACCTCCGTGATTTGTGCAGCAAGCAATGAGGATCCAAGAGAGTCCAATAGCCCACACAGTTCTGCTGAAGCCAACGTAAAAAGCAGCAGATAGCACGGATATATACCTTTGCCAAATCCCAAAAAGAATGACAAGATTGCAGAAACTGCCTACTATCCAACCGAGGGCAACTGTTCTCTGCAAAGGATTCAAATTTCAAGTTCTTATTCAGGTAAAATTTTATTTTTACAATTTATAAGATTGATATTTAAAAAAAAAGGAAATACCGTTCGCAAGGGCAGTTTATTATCAAGCTTTATCAAAATATAAGCAGTAATAATTCCCACAATGTATGGACTTATCCTTGTCCAAGGTGGATCATATAAAATGTCCAACGTATGATATTGAACATCCATTCTGAAATTCCCAAAAAAAGAAAGATTTAATTCATCATGTTTTACTTATATTATTTTATTTTAGCTTGAAAATCTTACGTTGGTACGTATCCATGGATATATGAAATATAACCGGTTATACTTATCGAACCAACCATTAACGATATCAGTATAGTTGAAGCTGAGTAAAAGCATCTGTGAATTTAAAAAAATATATAAATTAACATTGAAAACAATGATATTTTTCTTTAAAAAAAAAAATTAATTTTGAATTGACTAACATAGACGACAAAACAAGGAGGAAGCTCCCAATGATGAAAAATTGCATGTCGTTTGATAAATACCAACTCCAAGACATGCACTGAAAAATATAAATAAAATTTTTAAAACCTGTGAAAGTTAAACAAAAGAATAACTGATTCTTAACAATGGAGACATCTTACCATTGTCTCTCTTCCAAAAAGATTGTTAATATACAATATATTTCTCCACCAATATTTTGCACAAACTTCTTGTGGTCGTTCGGACATGTAAAATTGAGAAACCTCTCCATACCAAGCTGAATTAACTTCCAAGATCCCAATCATCATCATATAAGCTGGTGTTATTCTAAAAAATAATTTTAAAAAAGTAAGAAAATAGAGAATAAATTTATTCTCATTCTCGGCATACTAAAACTGACATTGATGTATTTTTTATATAATCACTATTGAAAGAAAATTATTATCCTGCAGGCAAATATTACACAAATTTATGCACTACTGTGGATTAAACCTCGTGTTCATTTCTAAAACTTGATTACAAATTTAGATTTTTAAGCTTATAATGACCGGGAAGTGACAGGGAATTTTTTTTTGGATTTAAAGTTCACTTTGTACATGCGTAAATAATAAATAAAAATAAACAAATGTCTAAAAAATGAATATTTAAAAAGGATAATTAATTTTCAGATATAGTTTACCGCATAAAACGTTTTAACACTGCTCCAGCAAATTCGTTGACCTTGACCTTAATTCGTTTTTCCTCTTTCCCATTCTTTTTTCCTTTCAAATACAAATGTCCAACAAGGAATCCACTTATAAAGAAAAATGTGTCAACTGCTAGAGTACCATTTCCTATAATTTGAACAGCAAAACCTTCGGCCATTCTAAATGCCCAGGGTTTATTTTCTGTTCAAAATAAATTAAAAAAGATTTGCATTTTTACATATTTTTGCTTAAAATTTATTTAAAAAAATAAAATTAATAACTCTGAGATCTCACCATTGTAGTCGGCCGTGTAAAAAATAGTATGTAACATAACAATCCATACCATCCCCAAAAATCTTAGTCCATGAATTATGGGAACAGAGTCTGAGCTCAATTTTGTATCAAAAATAATTTTTGTGTTTGTGTAGATAGAAAAACACATTAATACTTTTCCTGCGGTGCTTTGGCGGTATTTTTTCAAACCAGCAGATTCCAAAGATTGGTTGGTGGACTTATTGAATTCTACAAATTGGAATTGAGGTTTGAAAAAGTAAGTCTATACATTTATTTCACATTTGGTTGATTGGTTTATACTTTAAAAGTTTGAAATTTAAAAATTCTTACGATTGTTATCGGAGGTGTTGTTATTCTCAAAGTGGACTAACTTCTTTTTCAATTTTTTGTACTTTTGATGAACAAGAACATCATAAATTGTGCCTATTAACATTAACGCCAAAAGTGTTGATAAAATAAATCTGAAAGAATAAAATCAAAGGTTTTTTGACAAATTATGATATGATTTTGGTTAATTATAGTGATATTGTATACCACAAAGATAACAATGTTGTCTGTCACACTTACAGAATTAAAACTCTCTTGAAACCCATTGACAATCCTTTTTCTGTTAAATCTTTGACTTCTACTAATTTAAAATCTACTTCATATAGGTCACTAATTAAAAGTATTCTGTCTTGAAATATCCTCTCGAGAATGAAGCCAATTTCATACATGGAACATTCAGCTGGTAAACAGAGGCCAAGAGTAATTAAATCCTGAAGATGATGAAGAAGAAGAAGAAGAAGATAAAGACTGGTGAGTTTAATAAAAAGTATAATATAATTAATTATAATTTTAATATAATATTATATGTACTTGCCTCATTAGGTAAATCAACATGATACTGAAGAGTACTATTGTGTCTGAAGTATGCAGCAAAATAATGGACTTCAAAAGGTGGAAATTCTTCCACGTTTCGAAATTTTGAATTGTTATGTTTCAGTTCTTCGGAAATCATTAAAGGTGATTTGTTTGAAGAATCAGAACATTGACTTCGAATTCCGAGCCAATAGTTATTCCCGTAAATAAATCCCGGTTTGGGTTCTCCGCTTGAGTCCAACACTGTAAAGAGACAGTTGAATTAATGTGGAAAAGGAATAATAAGACGAATTGTCTTAAAAATAGGCAAAAAAGAAGAATTCTTGAAAAAATAGGAAAGGCTGTGAAGACTGTTACATATTTTAAAATTTGAGTATATTATAAAATTGGAAAAAATTTAGTATCCACGTGTTAATGACTAAATCTGATTTATCATTTCGCGGTGGGTAAATTTTATTCGCAAGATTGCAGCTCAATAAAATGACAAGGAGGAACTGCTACCGAAGAGTAGCACTTTTCCTGTCTATCAGCAAAACTAGTTTCTTGTATAACACTCGCGCGAAAGTCGATCTTATTCCTTCGTCTAATATCCACACACTTGATACAGTCAAAACGATAATAGAGTTATGCAGATTCGATTGTGTAATTTTGCGATAATATCCACAGTGAGTACTCGTAATTTTAAAACTTCGCAAACAATGTACCAGAAGAACTTAGAAAGTAATACTTTGGAAATCTCTAATTGGCAAATTAAAATAGAAACATCATACTTAAATATCATCGACTTCATTTAATCTTAGCAATTTATATTTCTAAAATTTTTGATTTGTTACTTGAAAATTATTTTAAATGGGAAAATTAATTAAATCTTAATTTCAAACTCAATAAATTGTTCTATTGATATTTTTCTTTCATTGGTTTTATAAAATAGTGAAACTTATTATATCAGTTGTTTTTGCTAATATGCAAGTGAACTCGATGTGAGTGCTTTTACTGCAATTCATTTCTGTCAGTCGGAAGTCATTATAGTGTAATTCATAAATCGAAGTTATGTCATTTACTCTTATGTTGAATTCTGAAATGCAATCGTTGAATCGTAACAGACTACTTCAACTCTAATAAATTGAAGTGTGGACATAAAATAGAAATTTAGGATAAATGTAAAATTGTAGGCTCTACAAAATCAAGTGAAGCACTACAAATTCTAGCCAAATTAAATCTTTGGAAGTTACTTAAGGCTCGAGAATTTTCTGCATGATAAATTGAACAAATTTGTAATTGATCGACACTTTTACTAACTTCTTAGACTCCACAGTTTCCGGTCATTGATAGCCTCTCGGAAGAGGATTAAATTTTTTTGACAACTTGTTCCATTCAAAATTTCGGCATACTCTGCGAACGCAAAAGCCGGTAGAGTTCTGTTCATCACTTCCTCGTTTCTTCCAAGATCATATCCTCGCGAAAACGCGAAAAGTAAAACTATCACCAGAGATTTCAAGCACATCGTAATACTCGACTCCATCTCAAAAATCTACTCTTGATAATTTTTCCAAAAATTTTTGCAGAACGTTTCACCAAAAAGGTTTTTTATTAGGTCCCATTCAAGTTTTGTTTTTTTTTTTCTTTTTATCCTTCCTACTGATGAATCTTATAAAGAATGATGATAAGCAAGCCTCATATTTGCATTTCTATAAGAGTTAAATTCACAAAAGTTGTTCGGTGCTTTTCAATTTTAAGTTTTTTATAAATATTATTGAAAGTTCTTGAAAAGAAAACTTAATTTTAAACTTAAAACTATAGTCCGGATAAAAAACTAAGTTAGACCACAGCCTCCGAATAGTGTGGCGTCCGTGATAGAACTGCGAGGAATTCGTACCAGAATCGAGAAAACCATCACTGACACCCCCACTATCCTTGTTATTTGGCATAAGATTATAATTTGCGTCATTTCCCCCTCCTAAGATTTTAAAGACTTAACCCTTAGCAGAATTAGGTATTAGCTTTATTTCGTAAATTGATTTGAAATATATTGAAATATAATACTTGGAGGCCATTTCAAAGAAACAAGTTTTTTTTTTCCCAAATATGACCTCCATAAATTTACATCAAGGGGAACCATATAGATACATTTTTTGAGCCACATAAATATTAATGGTATCATCTTTTTAAATGTGGTTTCTTATAAATGAAAAAATTATTAATTAAAAAAAGATATTTAAAAATAACTCTAAATTAAATTTGATACCCTGAATTATTCCATAGATAATAAATTCTAATAATGGTTCCCAATTTTTCTGTTTATTATGTGTTATAATTATTATATTATTATTCTTGACATATTGATGGTTTATATTGCTATAAGTATGGAAACAAGCAAGTCTGAGCACAACACTATGGAAATTCAAATTAAGTTTACACAGTCATGAGGAAGAAGAATATAAACAGTAGTGAGTGGAAATATCGAATAGTATTAGGTCAATGCTACTGAGTTATAACAAAATTATGATACGGATTATATTTTAAGAAATCGCCAGACCATGTTTCCCAAATCCCAACCAATTTCAATTTTGATCAAATGATTTTTCTGAGTATTTGTAGCTAAAAAATTCTTTATCTTTTTATAGTTTTGGTAAATAATCGGTCCTGCAGTTTCAGAAATATGAATTGTAATTGGTAATTCCTTCATTACAATTTGAATATGAAAAAATTACTTCCCTTAGTATTGAATTATTTTTCCTACTTATTAAAAACATATGGTAATTACCATATGAGCAAATTCAGATTACCCGGTTTTTTCCCACAATTCTTACTTTCGCAAAAAAAAAAAAAAAAAAAAAAAAAATAGTGCACAAATGTAAATAACGTGAATATCAACGTTTGTGCACTATGTATTATTTTTTTGTAAAGTAAAATTTTCAAATAGATAAAACCAATCAAGTATTCATGTATACGCATACAAAGTTTTCAATATATGCAGATTGTACTTAAATACTTGGTTTTGAATTCAATCATTCAATTATTAATCTAAATTTAAAAAACCTCCATTAGGCACCCATTATGCTAATCTATGTGAGGCTTAATGGTCACGAAGAAAGAACTTCTGATTTCGAAATTCATGACAACTTCGAGGTTGAGGTCACACTGAAAATTTTCGACCTTACTAACTTTATCAATCAATGAAAGACATAATAAATCAATTTTAGCTACTACCAATGCAATGCCTAAAAATCATTTTACCTTCAATGTATGAAAAAAAAAAAAAATAATATTTGCACTTTCTCTAACAGATATGCTAACAGTCTAATCACTCATTTGTGTAATTATTGTGGTAGTGAATTAGATTTTAAAAATGTTAAAATCATAAACAGTGACTAAAAAAATTATAATTACGCAAATGCGATACCTTAGTTGATTGAAGCTTGATCCTGAAATAAGATTTCCATAATCTATCTTTTTAAAAACAATCTTCCTAAAGAAATATTCCAATAGATTCAAGCTTATTAAATTTGAACTACAAGAACCAATCACGCGTGTAATTTTTTGAGTTCAAGAGCAAAATATTTTAATTTATTAATACTTATGAAGTTATTAACCTTGCGCAGTCGCACTGTAATTTTGCTTTTTCCACGGTCGCACTGTGGGTCGGAAAAGTTTACGTATAATTTTCAACGTGTTAAATCGCTTTAAAAAAATTCAAAAAATTCACGAATACTTTTTAATTCTTCTAGAATGCGAATCCATGATTGTTTAAGTACAAACTTTATTATATTTCTTGTTATAAATTAGTATTTTGAGCCAGGAATTTCAAAGTGAAATTTCGCTTGGGACAAAATCGACCCAGTCCGACCGCACAGGGTTAAGGAACTTTTCATAAATACATCACGCTATTTATCTATTTTGCATTCACAATATCGTATTAATAATAATTAATTAAAATAGTACACATTTTTTTATGTAATTTTAATTTGAAAAAATAAATTTCGCTGTTCTCGTCATTATTTAAAAATAAATATTTTTACATTCTAAACTTATAAAATTAAATTTAATGTCAAAAAAATATATAGGACTTTAATTAGTTAACTTTAATAACTATATAATTCCAAAATCATGGACTTTGGTCGTGAGATACTCAAACAAATGTGGCCTTATGCATTCCTTGTAAATTATCTTACAAGAAAAGAAAGCAAAGAATACACATACATGTCCTATTTTGTACTTCCCGCAAATTTGAAGGAAAGCTATGAATTTCACATTTTTAAAAGTACAGAATATTATACAAAAAAATTATTTTGAACCTTAAGCATTGAAAATTTACTTTTAATTGAATATTGATTAATATAGGATATTTTGCAATTCTTCTCAGCCTTCTCCGACTTTTTATGATTCCTTTGAGCAGTTCTAAGCCGTCTTTCAAAATATTCCTCAAGTTTTGAGTATCCTTCAATTTTATTACGTTTCGCAATTCGTCCTTGTCATCCAGTTTTTAAAGACTATTGACAAATCATTTTTGTGAACTCTATGCTTTTTTTAAGGTTTTTTTTTTAAGGTTTAATATTTCGTCGGTAAAAGATTCTGCGCCTTGAAATGTTTGTGAGTAAAATTGTAATGGAATTCTTTTGAAAACCTGTGACCTTATATTTTTAAATTAAAACGACCAAAACAAATTGATGCGTTAAAAAGATTACATTGTAAGATTAGGTATTCAAAATTAAAAAATTAAAACTAAGGAATTCGAAGAAGCTGTAGTAGTTGGAAGTGAATGGAGTAGTGTCGGGTGAACGACATTAAGTTGGCATGTGATATTATGTCATAGAGAACGATTGCTCTTTGAACGTTAAATGGAATCATCGACGGATGATATTCGAGTCGAATCATGTAATTTCTTTTCACTAATTTCAATGCAATACTGTTTTTATTCAATGGACATTTTAAAATCCAGGCTTCACAGCACAAAATGCTCTCAAAACAGAGGAATACATTCTTTTGAATAAAATTAATATAAGTACTATATTGAATTCAATTTTATTGAAACAATGAAACGCTTTTTTATAAGTTAAATATTCAACCAAAAAATAGAGGAAAGACTGTGAAGCTAAAATCCGAAGTCGAATGACATATTTTTCATTGAAAAAAATTATATCATTCTAATTTAATAGAGATAAAATAAAGTTTCATAATAGAATCAAAAAATAACTGGGCGTCAAATATAGAGGACACCTTTTATTTGAAATGCCAGATCAAAGTACACGACCATGGCCTAAAGAGTGATCTTGATACTTAAACCTGTATTTATTCTCTTAGATTCATCTATTTAATTCATCTCCAGTGCATTCATACTATTCATAGAAAATTCAAAGATTTAGAGAAAATTCAAAATTGTTAAATTTACTATTCTTTTCTGAACTAGGATATCTTATTTCCTTCAATATTCCTTCTCAGATTTTTTTTCTTATTCAAGTCTCGTGAATCCTTTTTTAGCAGATTTCAAAAATATTAAAAAATTATAAACATGAGAGGTATAAAAAGAATGGACAAAGATTGTTCTGATTTTCAAGGTGTTATTATCAGCACATGGAAGTTCGCATTCTTTTTACATAATAGATAAAACGAATAGTCAACAACAGTAAATCATAGAAATCAGCCCGAACATGTACTTAAAATACTATCGGGCACACTTTCTAAGTAAAAGTAATACAATACGTTTGATAATACAGGTAATAACGGGTATTATTACAGCATTGTAAAATATCACATCAATAATATCTGCAACTGTCTCTTGTCTCAATTTATAACTAAAGACTATTCTTCAGAATGCAACAATGACAAAGAAACGCTAGTAAGTAGTAAAATAAAATAAAAAATAATTCAAAACTGTTTACTACAGAGTAATGTTTAAAAACGTATCGAGAATTCTGAATTTAGATAAAAGAGAATGTTTCTTCATTTAAAAAATGTAATTAATTCAAAGCAGCGTTTCTTCGTCAAAGTGCTCGGATCTTATCGTAGAAAAAGGAAAATATAACCTTCGTCTTATTTTTTTTTTTACTTTCATATGTATAATGTACAAAAGAGGAATCGTTCCATGTTCCCAGCGCGCACTAATCTCTTCTAAATAAATTAAATCGTCGCGATCGTGCAACACACTGGTATGGAAAATAGTTAACGTCTCGGATCGCGCCGCAATTATAAATATGAAACTCACGTCTATTGAAAAAATAATTTGCATCGCACACAGCATCGGACTCGGTGTGAAAAGAGTAAAGGGTCCAGGAATAAGTTTTGAAAAAATACACGAAAAATAATTATGTTTGCAGACGCGAGTGGAATAAAGACTAGTGAGGGGCCATCCATATACCACGTGGACAATTTGTCACTACTTTTTGGACACCCCCCCCCTACTCTGTCCACGTGGACATTTTTTTATGGAAATATAGATTAATAGATATTATTGGTCTTCAAAAGCAAAGAGGCCAAAAGAAGCGATGGATTGGCTGAAAATCCGGATTTACTTGGGAATTTGAGCTTAAAACGTGTGTCCACGTGGACAAGCGTGGAATTTCACCATATCCCCCCCTAAACTGTCCACGTGGTATATGGATGGCCCCTGACTAGTTAATTGCGTCTTTAGTATTATACCTATTATAGTATTATACCTACAACAAATTCTATCATTTAAATGAAATTTGCGACCTTTCTTAATAATTCTAATGATCTTCGAATTTAGTATAGTTCAGTCTTTAATCCACCCATGTCTTCAACGTTTAAGAATTTCTACAGGAATTTGTTTATTTGAGATTCTTTAACGCTGAGCAATTACTTAAATTTATTAAATTCAGACTATCCGAAATTATTAAGATCTGTAGGAAGGTTTTTATTGCAGACTATGGATGATGATAACATATAATACTTAGGAATGAATCATCATGTTTTTGAATGTTTAGACGGAATTCTGTTTGCAACGATGCCGATTCGAAAATAAAGAGGTTTGCACTGGTTTTCAGATATTAGTTTCAAAAACCCTGAGACCCTGGAAGTAGCCGACATCCGATTGACACACACTTTCTCCCTTTTGATAATAGCTTTCGCGGGGTATCACTTTTATCAACACACTCTGCACCATCTCTCAACCACACCTTTTAAACATCGAAAATATACGGAGAAAATATACAAGGAGAAGTACCAGTGCCTGAACAAGTGATTCCCCTTAATTAATTACTCAAAAATAATTTTAGATTTCGAGATAGATATTCCTCTTCAAAGCAGAACAATAATTTAAATAATGAGACTGGTATTGAAAGTGTCAGGTACAATGAGTCATAAGCTTGTTCAGAAAATTGTGAAATAAAACTAATAATATTAAGAAATATTTAATCAGCTTGCTTTAAAAGAGAAGAAGTAGCCTCAAATTACTTCAATTAACTGCATACACTGAAAAAAATTTATTACTGAAATAAATGATAGGAGAAGTTAATTCTCTACCAAAAGAGATTTGCATTTTCTATTTCTTGAATCAGGTACTGGTACTTTAAATAACCTTATAACACCAGCCACTTAGCTACATAACAGTCACTACGCTATATTTACAAACTGCTGTTGAACAGCCGGTTACACCAACCGAAATTCAAATTTTTATTAAAAATCGAGCAAATTATTCCCAATAAAAGCAACGGTTGACACTTTCTTATAGGAATATTCATTCCAATATATTACCTGGCACGTAAGAGTCAATTGCTAGCCTCTTCCGCCAACTCAACTTCAAAAAAGGGAGCCCACAATTCTCACCCATATATTATTTTTCTATCATAAACTCAAATAAAGTAAATTCAAATAACTTTCATTACTCTCGTCATGTTTCAACATTTTTTATTTTTATAAGGTCTTTAGACCTTTTATAATTTAAACCATGAGATGATTTTGAGTGTTTTCAAATTTGAACACTTTCAATAAATAGTTTTTCTCTTATTTGAAGTAAGATTCCAGGTGAAAAAATCCACATGGATTAAAGAAATTTGGAACATTTCACGCGGAACTCTACATAAATTAAAGAAACCACGTTCAATTCGATGTGAAATTTTCCGTTGAATTCCAGGTGAATTTTTTCAGCTGGGATTAAGGTTACTCTAACAATTTGGAAAAAAAGACTTTCTAAATAAATTTCCTTATCAGACTAAGCGTCGAAAAATACTGTAAATTCGCACACGAATGTCTCAAAAGCTTTCGCTTTATCGTCATAAAAGTTTCAAAACTTGCTGGACTCCCTCTTCTCAATACAAACTTCTTTCTCAAATTTGCAAAGTTATTCTACATATTCTTCTACGCATAATCCCTCAAAAATCAGTAAAGACTATCAGGCGGTTCTTCGAAGTATTAAGATTTGAGCATAAACCGCAACGGAACCCGACAATGTGCTTGTAAGCTTTGGAAGTCTGAAAATGGAAAGATAATCGATGCGCGAATTGGTTTGAGATGGAAATCCCAGGGAAAAAAACCAAAAATATGACAAGTAATTGTTTTGGCAGGAAAGAAGCGTTGGTGCATTCGCAGCATCGACGTTAATTAACGTTTATAAGTTTCTCCACATTCGACCACGTCGTGATTCATTAATTTATTTAATAACTAATCTTCTCTCGTTAACAGTTTAATATCTCGGCTAATTATTGACTAATGCTCCTGTTTTTGAAGCACAACGACGAAAATTCTTGTGCTTCGGTTCTGCGGAAGAAAATAGGTATATGCGTTTCTGCGCAAGTCCACCGCTTGGCTTCTTTCTCTTAAAGCAGACTGCTTATACTTTTTCTCATATTTACATACTTTTCACTCATTTCTTTATCCCTTGTAAAACGTCTTGACTTATGACTAAAGTGACTCTTGACTACGTACGCCATTTTATTAGTTGTGAAATTACGAGCCTTTTTCGCTGCGCTCTAAGTAAGCAGCGTCGATGTGCTTCGTTGTTAAATTTAAAACGATTCTTTCTGGATCTCACTTTTCGGCACTGATTCCTATAGTCCGACTTTTCTTTCTTTTAATTGAAAATTGAATTTCAATTGTCAATTAAATCTTCTTAAACAATTTTTAGTGAAAACAAACGTAAAAATATTAGTGGTCCACCGTTTTTAATACAAACTAAACGACTGCTAGTTAATTCATCGAATAAATTAATACAATAAATAAATGCGCTTTTGTATGAAACACATTATAAAAGCCGAAAGCGAGACCAGGTCGAAAAAAGCTAAACACCGTATGGGCGCGTCTAAATAAGAAACAGTTGGCGTAATTCGAGTCGAAGTCTCCTGAAGATTGATTTTTTTTCTCCTCTACTCATCGTCACTACCGAGGCTCGCAAGTTTCGTAAACGAGCTCGGGCACCAACGCTAATGAGAACGTAGAGGAGGTTTGTCTCGAGTAATGTCGACGTGACATGGTAACTTCGTGTTACCTGTTGTTTTCCTCCATCACCACCTGTTTGAAAACCCCTGCCGGCATCTGGCTCTTAACTTCATGACTTCCTAGTGCCGTCGTCCCGTCCTTTGCTATGAATAACTGCAGACCAGATGCTGAAAAATAAAAGGAAATATGAATAATTTCAAATTTTAAAATGTTTTTAAATTTTAAATCTATTGAATCACGGTTTTCAAGTTTTCAACTATGAAAATTTGGTTATAGATTTATAAACTTACTTTCATTACTCTCCAAGACAGACTGTTCAAGATTCGTTGCTTTTATCAATTCGTCTATTAAAGAATCAGGATTGGGTCTCGTGACCTCAACCCTGCACATGACAGGATTTCCCGTCCCATCTTCAGCCTTTTTCCGACGCTCAAGCGCCGCCTTAGCTCGGTCCAAAGACCCAGTTTCACTAAGGCCGGAACCACCTGAAGGATTCCTAAAAAAAAAGATAGAGAATGAATTTCGATTGTAAGCTTTATTTTATCTTCAAGTCATACACACTTATTATCATATATTCATTTAATTCATCATATCAGTGTCAGTTAGTTAGTGCCTTTTCGCGTGAATCATTTTCACTTTAACTAATAATAAGAATGCAAATTATAATTATTAAAATTAAATAAAAACAGTAAGACAAAAAATATTTCGTTTAAAAGACGACAATGCGTTTACGAAAATGTGCACGATAGAACTCAAATGACGGGCATGCAAAATGATAATTCTCATAATAAGCAGAAGAATAAAATGAATTACAAGATAAAGAAGCAAACTTAAATCCTGCCTCCACCCAAATCTGAAGCAGTACGTGCAATTTTTAAAGTTTGAAACTGAAAGCGTTTGCGTTTTCATCGCCGAAAATCAATTTGGTGTCAAACTAAGCTTTCAAATTTAAAATTCGAGCTTGATTGGACGTTTTAACAAATTTCATTTTCTATTGATTTCAGGTAGCAAATGGATCTTCGGCTAAGCGGAAAAATACAAGTAACACGAAAGCATGGACTGACGGTGGGGTAATGCTGTTTCGATGCTGCGCATTTGCAGTCGCGACTTCCGGCACTGCTAAAGAAGACTCCTCGGAGTCTGGGCTGGTGGCGACGGTGGCCAACTTGCCCCCCGTCCCGTCCAGCAACTTCCGGTGACCTCCGCCAATGCCCCTGCAAGGATTCAAAGCTTTCCTAACTAAAAGCTCTTCAGACAGGTCAAGCCAGAAAACTGACTTTTATCCTGCTGACTAGTGTTGCCAGGTGGCCACTCAAATTTTTAAAAAAATTTCCCGGATATTTTCCGGATTTCCCGTAAAAAATTCTATATTTCCCGTTGACCAAACTTTTTTAATATTAATTTTTGAAGATTAATTGTAAAAAAATAAACGAAGGGTTGACCACTCGATTTTTGAGTGTGCACCAGATTTCAAGAGGAAAAAATTAAATTAAATTACTAAGTTTGAGAATTAAAGTGGAAATTCTTTTTTTTTTTTTAAATTTAAATTAAACCAAAATTGTTTTCGAGAAATGATGGAAAATGGAACTACAGTCTCTATAATGATTCTAGTGAAATTCTGATTTAAATATCTGCTAAATTGTAACCTAGCAACACTGGCCGGCGCTAAACATGGATTGAAGAGAAGCTATCAACGATCATGGCGGATTATCTTCAAATTACAATTTTATATACACCATGAATACTTAAGGGCATGTCTCTGACGCCATTTAATCCAAATTAGGGTTCTATTCCCTTTAAAAAAAAATAAAAAGTTATCAAATCGGTCTTATTTTTCAAAGAAATTTTTTTCTTAGCAGACATACTTAGTCCTTTATGTTTTTTTTTGTCAGAGATTACTACATACCCTTAAGAAAAATTTCCAGCTGCACTTGGCTAGCTTAAAACAAGGAAATCGAAAGCAAAAGCGAATGACAGAAAAATATATTATGACTTGAGGAATGACCGGAATATAACGGAAAAAACGATACATCATTATTTAAATTTCTCTTCAAAAATGGATAAAGATTTAGAGCAACGTACTCTTTTAATAAAATTTTATTTTATTAAGTCTATTTCGCGACAATAGAAGATAAAAGAAATTTACACTTAAGTATTTTATTTATCTTTTTTGAATGATAAGAGCAACGTAGAAGCGTGAAAATATAAAAATTGTAGAGCAGAAATGGCGCTTGGTTTTTTGAAAACTATAAGCAAATGATAAATATCTAGCTACCGAAACAGGGCAAATAACGCATGCAATTTCACATGCATTTTCACATGCATTTTTAAAAATACTAAATAAACATCAAACCGATTCTATGAACGAAAGATCTATGAATAAATAAATAAAATAATAAAAATATTTAATTTTAATATGTATCCCTTATTGGGATTTAAAAGTTATTTAACAATTTTGCTAATGTCCTCTTTAATCACAGTATTAAATCGCAGATAGCACGAAAACTTGTTTTCCCTAAGAGGCATTTGGAATAAACAGAGTCTATCTTGGACGTTAATTATGTTGCGTCATTTATGTAGGGTTAATTAAATGTGCAATAGTGCAACATGAAGATGAAACTGACTTGCATTATTGCACTGTGAAAATTTATCATTGTGCGAAATGTAGAGAAATCAAAAAAACTTAGGTGATCAACTGACCAAAAAAGTGTAGGATTTTCTGTCCAGTAAATTAAAAGATTTAAATAAAGCTACCGGCTTTTGGAGAGCAGATGCATAATCTTAATTACGTAGAGTAATGATTTATTTTAAACCCACTTGTTCTGATCAAAAGCAATTGTGAAATCGATTAAGAGTATACATCAACGTTGAAAATTGCAGTCAAGGTGTTCGTCTTTATTCGTCAGAAGGATCTTAGCTCTTTGCGATTAAATAGGTTTAATGATTCTTTTGTACTGAATCGTTGCTCATCGATGCATTACATCAACTTTACTTTTATTTATAAGTTAAAAAAAGAGTCACTACTAATATCATGATTCCGAGTTTGATTATACATAATAAAAATACTTTAGGCGATGATATAATTATTTATTTTCTCTATAACAAGCTGCAATGGCAATTATTTATGAATAGATTTTTATGAAAAGAACTATGGAGATAATACTACTTTAATGTATTTAAAGTACAAAAAGAAGTCACCAAAACTACTCGAAAAGCCTGAAATATACGAGATGATAATCCCATGAAATTTGAAAAAGCAGAGACCAATAATATTGGAAAAGCTCAAGGGTTAACAATAATTAAGACCATTCATTATTAGATCAGGTTAAAAAAAAACCTATCCTTTGTTTTTCGTCTTACCAGGCCTATCGATGGGACCCACTAAGAAAATACTTTTCCCAAAATTGAAATCTCTTAAAAATTTTTTGAAATCTTGAAATTTGGTATACACTCAAAATTCGAGTGATCAGCCCCTCGGTGGGACCTATCGATAGTCCAGGTAAGACGAAAAAAAGGTAGGTCATTTTTCTGCTCGATTTCACATGGGATCGCCCAAATGAGGGACAATCTTAATTACTATTATTACCCTTGCATTCAAGACAAATTTCGATCAACTCGTTCACTCTTGCAAAAGCTGATAAAACTATAGATAACTACAATGAAGAAATGATTTTCTCATGTTGAAGGAGAAGCAAACGTAAAGTCGTCAAATCTCGAAAACTGAAGAGACCTTAACGAAAATGCTAAAGTGGCTGGTGAGACCTACCTGAGGGACTGAGTCGTGCTCGCGGAGAATGTCGAGGCTCTAGGATTTTCGGGTCTGTGAAGAGGATCAGGAGAGGAAACAGCTCTAGCCTGATCAGCCAATTTTAAAACCGGACTCGTATTGCCTTTTTCAATACAATCGCAGGTCTTTGAAAAGCCGCGCCAACTCGGTTGGCTAATTTTCGGCTTGTGACCTGGTTTTTGCCCGTTTTTATTGCGTTCATTTCGCGAATCTGAATTGTTTTTCTCAAGTTTTCTAAACGAGTGTCGCGGCACATCCTGCGCACCTGGCACCCTAAAAATTCCACCCGCGTGATTATTATTCGTCACGTTATTAATCACCGCAATTCCATTTTGTATTACTTTAGGTTTCTCGTCAGGTTGCTTGGTTTTTGAAATAGACGTCGCAATAATCGCCGACACTCTTGAATGTCGATGCAATTTTCGGTCCTCCCGCTTCTTTGAAGAGAGAGGACTCGACGAGGGCCAAAACTGATTAGGCGAGTCCATAAGAGCTATGGAGGACATAGGAGAAATGGTATCATTGGGAGACTCGACATTGCTGGCTTCGTGACATTGAGTTTGGGAGAGGCTCGGAAGGCGTGGAGCCCAAACCGGCCAAGAAGGTGACCTATAAAGATGATAACACAAACATATTCAGGCATGCAGAAATCATAAAATTAAAAGTGTAGGCCGCGAACGAACAAAAATAACTAAATGAAGTGTAAAACGGCAAATAAGTCCAAAAAGAAAAAGAGAAAAAAAATAAATAAAACCTTAGGTTTCTCTTGATTCATCATGAGCGAAGGCATTCGCTGTTATCGATTCTACGCTTACTATTTAGGACACATAATTTCTTTAGTCGGTGTATGATAAAAGTTCTTTAACTTTGAAAGCTTTAATTTTTTTATTTTAACCGCTTTTGCAATTATTCTTACTTGCATTTTAATTTTATTTGTACATCGAAATTTGAAGTTACGTATCCCTTGTTTTCTTTATACATTCTCACAGGTACAATCTTTCTGCAGCAAATGTCCAAAGATCAAAGCGCTTTAATCTTACGTGCGAGAAGTTTGAGAGGAAAAAGTCTAAGAAAATAGACAAGCTAGAAAATCATTCCAAGTGCGTAGAGTTTTGGTTTAGGCTTAGGCAGAGATGAAGATAAATACTCGGAGAATTTAGGAGCCGAAAATAAAGAAGAGATCAAGATCAAAGGGTCATGAAGGGGTCCATTTTCGGCTTCGAGTGCCATTAATGAGTTTGTTAGTACGCTGCAGAGCGCGTATAAAGTGCACGTGTATACACAAACTCTTACACTTTTTAAAATTACGTTTATATAGGGTATTGCCTGTGCCGCTACCATCAAGCTATTACTTCAGAACGCCCCAGGTTGTGTTTATTCTCTTCAATGAGGAAAAAGACGAGCGCTAAAAACCGAAGATATTAGACAAAATGTCAGCAGAATTTAACTGGACCAAGAAAATAATTAGTTTCATGAGTTTTGGGTAGCTAAAGAGTTAATAATGTAAAGGACATTATTATTATTAGTTGGATGATTTTAAAGAATGTCTTACTTATTACAGGCTTCACAGAACAAAATGTTCTCAAAACAGAGAAAATAGGGTGACTTTTTCACGAAAATAGGGGAATAAATTCTTTTGAAAAAAATTAATACAGGTATTATATTGAATTTTATCTGATGAAATAAGATGAATTTTTAATTGAACAGTTTACTTTTTGCCCCCAAAAAGTGAATTTTCAACGGAATAGCTCAAGTATCAACAAAAGATCAATTTCCAAGCAAATAGTTGAATTTTCAACCAAATAAATATTTAATTTTTAAACCAAAAAGAAGTTTTAATAAAATAGTTGAATTTTTAAGATGAATTCTTGAAAAGAGACTGTGGGGCCTGTTATTATTAACTGACTCGACATTTCTGATATAAAATGAAATCGCGTTTAGTTCCGCGACTGGTTAGGATACAAGAAACGAGAATTGAAGTAAAGAAACCCTTTAGTTTAGAAAACGCTTTCACTGTTGCAGAAAAAGAAGAATGAGAAGATGACGAAGAAGAAGAAGTTGGACATATCAATCCGCGCAAGAGAACGTAGCTTCCTTATCCAAATTTGATCATGGTTCATATACTCTTATATTAGGGAAATCATTTTATCAACATTCTCACAGTATTCTTACCTAATATGACCACTGTCACCACTACTACTTTGTCTACTGTGCTGGCTATGGGAGTTTAATGATCCATAGCCTGATCCTTTGCTGAGTTGACTCGTGTTACTGCTATTTCTCGAGTGTCCAGACTCTGGTTGAGTCTCCGTTAAAGTTTCTGCAGGAAGAACCGATGGAATCACCTCGCTCAGCGTCATGGGATCATACAGCTCCGTTCCACTTAGAAGTTCTATGGATAAAAAATTTTTGATTCAGTAACAGAAGCAGTTGGAAGCCTTGACTATGGTATGTTAGACAAATCATCCGTGACGTATAAAAACTAAAATCAGTAGTACGTAAAATTAATTTAAGTTAAGATTAAGCTGAGCTTAAGTCAGCTTGTAAAGATTGAGCCAGGTTGTCAACTCGTGCTAATGAATTGACGAGCTTGATGAGGATGAGTCGACTCATTTCAATCTAACTAACGTCATTCTGGAATAGTTCAACTAAACTGAAGTGAAACGACCTATCCTCCTTTAATTTTTCAAGTTAGTTCAAGTTGACGACCTCGCTCAAGCTTATCCAGCTGATTTTATAAGCTGACTTGGGTTTTAAAATTAACTTAAGTTTCTAATCTAACTTAAGGAAATGAGTTTGAATAAGTGAAGTTAAACAAGAATGATTAAAATAATTTTAAATAAATTCGATATTATTATAAAATAAGCTAAAAAAAAACATAAAGAAATGACCTGAAGAGAAGAGTGCCGGCCTCTTCTTCGGAAGACTGCCGAATCCGCTGCTGGCACTGGCTATACTACCTGCTAAAGAACCAGTGGAAACGTAATCCTCCCGTTTACTACATCTATCAGCCGAGCTAACTTCGTCAGCCGTTACTCCAGGAATCCCAGGGACTCCCGGCACCGCCAATTGAGTTTGTTTCAACGACGGTGAAGGTCTGTAATTGAATACAATTCAATTAAAAGATTATATAAAGCTTGCGAGTAAAATTATAACTTCAAGAAACTGCAAAAGTTACTTTCTTTGTTAGAATATATACATTCTTCAGTATAGGACAGTGCTCTCAGATCGAACTAGAAATTTACCCCTTCCACATCTACTATTTTAGCGAAAAAAAGTAATTTATTAAAGATAATGTGGAAAAATTTTCTTATATGATTCAAAAAAAGACTTAAAAAGGGTAATAATTTCAAAACTTTACCAAATTATATTTGACAAATTGCTTTTTTCCGATAAAATAGTGGATGTCGAGGGCGTAAATTTCTAGCTCGATCTGAGAGCACTGGTATAGGAACAAACGTCTTCAAAATTGTTCAATTTAAAATAAAAAATAGGAAATTATTTGCAAAGTACAGACTTCTCAGTACAAAATGCTCTCAAACCAGGAAAAATGAAGTCATTTCTTTAAAACGGAATAATTACACTTTAAAGAGAATGTCTCCGGAAAGCATGTTCATCTTGATGGCTACTCGCAGCATAGAATTATCCTGACGATGCCTTGCGTCGTAACCTTCCAAGAGACACCTCCTTCGACAGAGACCAGCTCCAGCGAATTCGGCAAGATTTAAGTCGGTGAAACCGAGTTTTTGGTAGGACCGGCCTCCCTTCAATTCCTGTAAAAAGAAAATAATTGAAAAGTAGTAGTAAAGTAGAAACAAAACAACTCAAAATTACTCAAGGCATCAAATTTTCACAAATAAATTGTTCACAAGTTTTCTGAAATATAAATTCTTTTTTGTAAACTAAAATACTGAAGATATGTTTTTTTCACCTTTCTTACTGATATCCTTAGATTACATGGATCCAAAACTCCAGTAGACGCGTTGGCACTCATTTTACAAAGGAAGTCGAATTTTGCATTCCACCTGACGGTGTGATCCTGCACTTCCTCCCTAGAAGAATAAAAAATAGTTTTAATTAGAATAATTGAATAAAAGAATCAAAGAAAATATTTGCCGTATTTGATTAAATTCAGAAAATTGCACAACAAAATTTCCAATTCTTAGAAATCGTTTTATCAGTAAAGGTCAATCTAAGATTATAAAGGCCTTCACTTATCAATAATTTAAAAAGATGACATGTCAGTGTTAGACTTTAGGGCGTAGGTTTATCAGTAAAGGTAAACCTACGTATGAATATGCGGAGTGCTTTGTATCCGGTAAGAGTACTTCCGTTCTACGCCCACACATCTTCAACGACCTTTCCCTAATCGTAACTCTCAGGCCATTTCCTCCTCTCTTTTTCTTTTACACTTCACTACACGGAAAAAAGTGAAGGAAAAAAACACGAAAAAGGGCTAACTTCCCAAAGGCAATTATGTCATTAATTTGCTTGTATACTACCGGTCAGAATTATGAGTTCACCGGTTTTTCAATGATCGTTTAAGTTCTCTTAAATTTAATTACATTCAAGATTACATTTTTTCTTTTAAGTAAGTTAAAAGCTATCAAACTTCTGCTTGAAATGAGCCCAGAACGAAGTCACTTTGTCACTTTTTAAAGAAGATATTGCAAACAAACTTCAAATCTCAATTTTTTATAAAAATATCAATAACTTTTGAAATAATAAACATTTTTTTAATCTCTTTGGTTCATTTTAAAGGTAAATTTCTATAGAATCTGATTTTTTTAAATCTGACTTATTGAAATAATAATTGCACAATTATTTCTATGCATTGTACAAGGGCTTAAATTTAAAATACGTGAAAACTTCATGATTAATTATTTCCTATATTTTATAAAAATATTTTTCTCAACAGGAAAAAGATTAAAATATACCCGAATTTTTCACTTAAAATGTCTTGAAATCTCTTGAAAATTTTTTAATTCCCCTTTGCTCAATGTTCAAAACTTCTGGTACATATTTTATAAATACATTTGATGACACTTTTAAGCAATTCAAATTAAAATTGTCTCACTTAGAAATTATTTAAATTAGATTAGAAATATGTCCTCTAAATCCTGAACTAAGCCAAACGAGATTATTCCGCTTAATTTATTTCTGAGGAGGCGGTGCACCACAAGAATGAGGAAATTCACATGACTAAGGATCTAATCTGCATCGTTCGATGAAGAGTAAAACTCACTTTCTATAGAAGTATATTCATAGAACAAAATTAGTAGGTTCCACACTCAGAAAAAAGTTTGTTTGAATCAAAGAAACATTTCTTTGATAAAGGGTCACAGAAAAAATTTCTTTGAATAAAAAAAAAAGTTTAATTCAAACAATTTTTTTTAATGTGAAGAAATAAATTTTTTTGAATTAAAGAAAATTTCTTTGAAGGAAACAAACTTTTTTTAATTCAAAGACATTTTTTCTGTGACCCTATATCAAAGAAATGTTTCTTTGATTCAAACAAACTTTATTCTGAATGAACTCTAACAATTTTATAATTGCAAGTTCCATAAATTCATGTGAATCATCTTAACTAATTAACGCTCGTTAAAGAATTCGGCGAAGAAGAATACAAAGAGGAATAATTCCTCTTTGTATTCAGATAAAATATTCCTTCAAACTCTAATAAAAGAAAAAGTCAAGTTCATATCTAAATCAGATAAAATCTAATGCATTTGACCTTACAATATGATTACAAATTAAAACTCTAAATTTAACTTTGCATTCAAGTGAACTTTTTTTCTACGGGTGTGTCATATTCCTCGAAACTCATTATTATCACCATATACATTTAATGCCACCAGCCCTAAGGATATCGTTACCAACATAATTAGTTCAATACCTTGAAAGAAACGACCTTGCTCCGTCATATAGTAATTATAACTTTGACATTATCAAGCCAATGACTTAGAGATTCTACGATCGTAGTCACACTTGTGTGCTTTGACAATAGCCATCGGATCTAATTACTGCAGATGAGGATACTCTCTGTTGGGGTCCAATCAGACATTAAACGCGTTCCTAACGAGGTATTACGCGCAGAACACACGAATGTGACATAATTCACGAATGAGAATAATTAAGCCGAGTGGCATTGATTTCGTCTAAAATCGAGAATTGAGTGATCCTTTTCGAGGGGCAAGGTGAAGGTTACTGACAATGAGAGTGGGAATAAGTGGGAATGTGAATGAGAAGTGAGATGTTATGTACTCAACACACGCCAAGTGTTGCGTGTTCACTGTTCAACCTCTGCGACCGAATCTGATCGCAAAAGGTCAACTCGCTACCGCTTCCAAAGCGGCGCTATAATGAGCTTAATAGAGCTTTATGAATAGCGTTTAATCGCGCTCTGACTCGAGACACTCATGGGCCGTCTACGGCAGAGGTGATGGGTCAAGTAAATGTCTGCTTATCCAGTGACACCTCTTCCTCTTGAGTTATTTCAGTCTATTAACCGCAGAAAATCGATCAATCATTTATAGCACCTGAATCAAGTAAGGTCAGCTTTAAACTATACAGTTTCATTCAGAAAAATATTTATTTCAACCAGCAGGATTTATGATGATTTAGCAGAAACATGTGGATGGAAAGAAAGACTCAATCCAGACATTACGAGAACGTCACAGATTGTTACTTTTGCAGAAACGAAGAATCCGTGCATGTGTGGGTGTGGTTATAAACAGACGTTGCCAACTTACTGACATATTTGGAGCAGTGGAACAAGCTTGCTTAAGTGGACGAAGCTCACATTGCAGAGGCCATCCTTCATTCTCTGGCAGTGATTTTACCACTCTCACTTCGACCTAGACCCTTTTTTTGAGTTCCGAGTTCCGATTATGCTCCATACCAGCAACAATAACTGCCTTGTGGTATCGCAAGTAAACCTTAGAAGGCCATTGAATCAAAGCACACTGTGGATTTTACTTGCATGAGATCCATACTCCCCCGTTTTG
>JAUESH010000044.1:1596957-1628268 GCA_032275165.1 Synergus magnus | reverse complement strand
TTTTCAAATTTTTTCACTAAAGTACTGTAGTTTCTAAATCAATATAGATATTATACGTTTTTAATATTTTACTGTGTAATATTTAAAATATTACTGTGGAAGAATAATTCAAAATTTTCGGTAATTAAAAGTACCTATTTTATGAAAATATTAAATTTTGATTATCAGAAAATATTTGGAATTTGTATACAATTATTTCAACTTGTCGATTTACAGCCTTCTTACTTATTTATGACAGATTAATGTTCTATTGTATGAGAAAAATACAGTTGTTGCCGAATTTATTTAAATTTAGGCAAAAATCTCGAAAAAAAAGGCAAGATAGAAGAAAGTGTCATGAGATTTTTTTTTAGATCTCTTTGTACCAATCTAGAAAAAAATCAAGGAAAAAAACAGTGGTCTTTTTCAGAAAATTGACATTCAAAATTTTCAGAAAAACCGCCGTCATTTTGTCAATTTTGAGAATTTTGTTGTGGATTTCCAAAGAGAATGGAAACAAATACTAGAATAAAAAAGAAAAAGTATAATGTCTATATCGGTTTAGAAACTACAGCAGTTTGTGAAAAAAATTTACAAATTTTTAAATAAATTGCGTTACGAGTTTTAAGAGTTCAAATACTCACAACTTTGTCAAAAAAATTTGTCGATCAAATCGGTAAAATACATGTCGTCTAAAATCGTTTAAAAAACAACATATTTCACCCGCAGAAAATTCTATAACCTTCACGTGTCAAGCCTGCATCATTATTTAAATTGAATTGGGCCAGGAATTAAAAGTCAACTTTTGAAAAATAATTTTCAAATGATTGGTTAAATTGCATCCCTGTCACCTTCTTTTCATAAAGCATCCCAGCAATTTCCCACCTTTCCAAGGTCATTTAAACCATTTAAATCCAGGAAAGGTGAAAGTGAAAAAAATTAACAAAGAAAACAAAACCGACCACATTTTTATATCTCTTTCGAGATGTGGGATTTCTGCTCTTGAATCTCCGCATTTCGCGAGACCTAGAATCCTTCATACATATTAGTACGTTTGTGTGAGCGTATGCAGAGCACACATTATTTATTACACAATGCAGTATAAATGTGGACGTCCATATGTGAGCCACCCTGATTTAATATGGCCTTTTCAGCACGAGTATACTTCCCTCGCTTCATGGTCATTATTTATTCGAAAATTCAAAGTTGACCGCATGGATACATATAGAGCGAAGACATATAGTGTTCTCGCTTCATATGATGAACAAGACATTGAGGTATGCGCAATTGAATCTGTGTGTGTTTTCAGTGCATGCACGAACTGGAATACCCCCAGCTCATTCTAGCTTTCGTGTTCATATTTCGCGGCCAGTAATCTGATCAAAAGTTATTCTTGAAAGTGTTTACTAAGGTTTAAGATTCACTTGCTGTGAAAGAAGCCTCGCGTGTGAGTCCAAAGGGTCAGAGAATCTAAAATGAAGATGTGAAATAAAATGAAGAGCCTAATTTTGTTGATTCCTGAACTTTCCGTTTTGACAATTCACCAACAAAATTAGATACTAAAGTCCTTTTAATTTGAGAGCTTAATTCATCAAATGGAAATTTGGAATATTCAAAAATGTTTTAAGCTTCTAAACTTTTAGTATTCACTTGGAAGAGAATTTACGCTGTTGGAGAAAGTGTAACATGAGCGTTCTTGCAGATCAGTGATTGCAAACTAGCAAACCTGCAAGCAAGGTATCCATAGCCGGAGTGACCAGTCTAGAGGGAATTAGATGCACTTGAGTTGAATTACAAAACAAACACTTTCCAGGGAAACTAGTTTCAAACAGGTGTAAAAAATGCAAGTAGTAGAGAACATTGTATCAAACGAGAAAAGCCGAGTTCATTCAGTGTTTATAGACACTTGGATGCTGCTCATGAAGAGCTACATAACGCAAGTGTCAAGTTCGAAAAAGAACTTCAATTAATTTGCTTAAGGGTCTTTGGATCAATTTCGAGCCTCAAAATTATATTTTTTCATTTTACTCAAAAAGTATTAGAACTAAATATAAAATCTCTCTGTAGATGTACTCACTCTCAAAAGTAGAAGTAAGGATGTGGAACCAAAAACTGTTTATTTTTAATACTTTTTGCGTAAAACGAAAAGTTTGGAATCTATCCTCAAAACTCGATCTGTTCGTTTTACTTAATAAATAATAAAATTATATATCTTTTCGCTCTATAGCCGTAAAATGAAGAGATCGTAGATTGTCTACTTTTGATTTACCTTGTGGAATGATCAGTGAAGGAACCATCCAAGAGTCTGAGTTTGGCAAAGAGTACAGCACTGACGAAAGGCACAGCGGTCAGTTCCTCGAGGCCGACCTCCACGGAGAATTTATACTTCTTTTTCTTCATCATGAATGCCATTTCACTCAGCCCCGGACACTTCACTTTGATCGCGCTTCCGGAGCTCTTGAGCTCTCAGGCACTTCACTACCCGGAAAGCACTTCTTCGCCGTGGAAAGAAAGTTTCTCGGACTTCTCGCAGTGTTTTCTTTTGCCAGTCAGCGACCTCTAGGTCTTGCTGGTTCAAGGATGCGTTTTATCGACTTATAACTGCTTGGTAGCGACGACCCACCACACTAAGGTGGGGCCTTGACGGTCGTTCACAATCGACAGTATTGTGCAGTGAAGACCTCACGACCTCAGGCTCGCTTGTGCAGAACAGAGAAGACCAAGAAGACGACGACGAAGGAGGAGAAGATGAGGTAGACGTGGAGAACCTCGACGAAATTTCCTCGACATCGCTTCTATACCAGCAAGTCCTCTGATCAGTGCCAACCCGGTGTCCCGGTGTTTCCTGCACACGCCATATTCCTCGTCTAGCTGCAAACACAAAAAAGGGAGTCACAAACGGAAATTGAAATTTGGGTTATTTCGCATAATGTTTCAGAATTGAATATAGCTCAGCCTACACAGTCTTTCCGCTTTTTTTTCTCGTTTTTCACATTGGATTGAAGTTTCAGACGTCTAGTTTGACGAACATTTTTTATTTTTATTTTATTTTTTTTTTTTTTACATTTATTGGATTAAGAATATCAAAAAAAGTTCCCAAAACCACTTTATTTTTATTTCAAGGAGATAAATAGAAATTTTCGGTTTTGGGAACTGTGGAAACTTTTTCTTTGTTATTTTTATTCTCTTATTTTGAGAGCATTTTATACTGTGAAATAAATTTTAAATAAATTGAAAATCGGGAAAAAATTAATTAATTTACTGTGATATCAAATGCTTAAAATTGCAAATGTTTAACTTATTATGCTGACTAATTAATTGTCGTAAAAAAAGTCTCGTAATTAAGTTTCGACTCATTGTTTCGAAATCGATAAAGACTGTGAACCTTCTTGACCTTCTCACTTGCTTTGTGAATATTATCTAATGTTATTATGAATTTCTTTGACTTTAAATCGTGCGTTAAGTCATCCCTATCATTGCTGATTAAAACGCTACCAAAACTGCTAATGAGTCGTTCATTATCAAGGATGCAATTCAACTTTTAGAGCTTGTTGCATTTTAGATAAATTTAAATTGTAATAAATTTTAGATTGTTTTAAAATCTTCCAGAATATTCTGAAGTCCTTCCAAATTTTTGTGCATAAAAGCATACTTCCCCGCGATTTCAAATCCTTGAAAGCGATTCATTATTTTTATTTCCACTTTCTTTATTTAGATTTAATCGAAACCATAACTTCTGTAATTGGTAAAAGTTGTTATGCTATAATTCTTTTCCTATTTTCTACATACAGGCTCTAGATTTAAAGAGAAAGGAAAATTGTTGCAGTGAAAAGAGGGCGAGGGGACATCAGTTCTGTAATATGAGTAATGCGTGAAAACGATGCAAATTGGGACCCGAGGTGTTTAAAAAATATTAACTGTCGGCGGAAGCAGGAGAGCGCGAGACTAAACTCCTGCTTCCTGGAGTTAAGTTTCAGTCGTCAAATAAGCGAAATATTCGTAAAAAAATTGTTAAAACACATAAGTACGAGGCTGTACGAATCGTGCACGCGTAAGGAGATTCAATTTGTGAACGGAACACAGTCACGAAATTCAACCCTACAATTTTTCAAGGGCAGACTCTCGCATACTGCATGACGTAACTATTAATTCAATTAAAAGATTTATTATCCTTCCGACAATTAAAAGCTCAACAGTTGAATTAATTTTTGAAAATAAATTTCTCGTCTGACACTGATGAATTTATTCATGACAGTGTTCATAAAGTGATTAATATCGAAATAATAATCGGAATCAAATTAAAAATATCTAAAATATTGAACGTTAAAAAAGGAAAATTAATTGGAATATATTCGTTGGTATTCTCTCATCGAATTTTACGATATGTAATGAAATTTTACGTTAGATCATAAACTTTTACAACTGAAGACCTGTGTCGAAGGGGGTCAAACAAATACTCTTCTATTCCTTGAAAATACGGAAATAAATTATTTTTAATAAAATTAATACAGGAACTGTATTGAATTCAACTTGAAACGTTTTTCAACCAAAAATAGTTCTTGCTAGAAATCTACCAAGTTTACACTGAAAATATGACTCAGATCACTCATCTAAATTATAATCTACCTGATCTGTAATAAAATATATAGCTTTCGATACTAGAGATAAAGTACTAGATCGCAGGCGATTCGTGATAACAGTTTTGGGGTTGGAAGACCACCCGATGTGGGAAAGGCCTTTCCAAACCGAGAAGCCAAGCTAGGCGATACAATTAAGCCTCCCCCTCGACTCGTGTCACTTTCGGTCAAAACTCTATGAGTAAAGTTTCAATTTAGTAAATTATTTTTAATAAAAGGAGTTTCAAAATCAATTCAATTTCAATTGATGTTGATCTTGAGAATTACTTCGTAAAAAATAATAAATAAATACAATTTGTTAAAATTAGAGTCTAGCCAGTTAACTCATTAAGAAAGAGGAAATACGATATACATCTACTAATTAAAAAGGAATACATTTTTTTTTCTACAGACACGTGGGCAAAGTTTTAATCTATATAATTATCATAATAATCACCACATAGATTGGAGGATTATGTTAGAAATAAACAAAAGAGGTTGTACTTTGGCCACCTTATGAGTAATCTGTAAAATTCATTGTATAATCGATTTTAATCGCGGTGAGTACCACGCTTATCGGATCATGGACAACACTTAATTACCTACACACCTACATGAGCGAATTTAGAGTTCTATTAGCTTTAAAAAGGATGTGAGAAACAGAGAAATCATCGAATATAAATACATTTTATGAACAATGGAAATCAGTAAAACTGCTGAGGCATAAAATTCAGAATTTTTTGGAAACGATTAATGTAATAAAAACAAAGTTTGAAGACGTTTCATTTTCCGTACTTCGTATGCCTTTTTCTGGTGAAATGAAACCACGTCTACTGTATCCCGAAACGTCGACTAGGTAAAATGAAGTAACGAGACAGTCTCGTTTATCGATTACTCGGGGCTTTCCGAAGCATCGCGTGAATCCAAGATTGAGCTCAAAAAGAGAGAGAGACAATGGTATGTTCGATGTAGCCACATTGTTCCATGAAAAGCGATGAGGTCATGAGTGCTGTTAAATTTGTAGCAATTATCGGTCTGCAGCCAGACGCGCCGGCAATGACGTTAACGCCACTTTTATTTCGTGAATATGTTTCCCTAGAAAATAAAGTTACTTTTCAACCGGTAGCAATCACGTGTTTTACATTTTGTATGAAACCTTATGTAATGATTGAATGGCATTGGCTTGGTGTTTCCAGAAACGATCTATACAACAAATGCGTTGTTGCGTGAAGAAAGAAAATTTCTGAAAAACTAATGTCTCCTTCAAAACTAAAACAATAATTAAATTATTTCATGAAAAATGAAGTTTATCTTCAAGAAAAATTGAATTTATAAATTTCCATTTAAATTTTAGGATTGATTTACAAGATGTCTGGTGAAACTAGTAATAATCATTGTAACAATTAAAATTTTTGCCAAATATATTTGGAATTCATTGAGAAGGCAACCTCCATTTTTAAAATTAATTGTATGTGATTTTGGAATAATTCAATTTTTTTGGGATGCATCGTAAAAACGACTTTCAATTTTGTGCCCACTGGGGTTAATCAATTTTTTAAGGAAAGTAAATCATTTCAAAATATTATTAATTTAATAGTATTGTTTATAATTTTTATAAAGATATATTAATCGAATCGGTTATCTCGTTCTTAAAATTAAATCTAATTACTCTTGTAACGAGTTTACACTTATGAGAAAAAAATAATAAAGAATAAATCGATAAGAGATAATACACACAGAGAAATTATTCTGTATATGTTAATTAATTTAAAGTGCTGCCATTTTCCAAACATTAAAAAAGATATTGTTTATTGCTAGATAAACAATCATGCCATTTTTGCAGTCAATTTTTAATTATTATCAATTGAAGGATAATCGTAATTATTTAAAAAAGTGTTTAATTCGAACAGGAAATACTTGTACTAACCTAATCAAATCGCTGTATAGTCCCTGCCTTTAAAAACTAACAAACGAAATAAAACGTATCGTTAATTGTTATTCAGATATGCAGAAATAAAATAAAAAATAAATACGGAAGGGAATCGTTTAGCGCGACAAGGCGGAAATATCAAAGAATCAGAGTTATGTAGAATAAATTCCCAATCTATTTGAAAAACCGCCTGTCAATAAATGAACAACGTGCGGAAATGTCGATGACAGCTCAAAATTAAATCCCAGGGAATGAGTTCGAGGCAAAAATACGAAGAAAAGTGCAGTAAAACAGCTGTCCACGGTGGCAGGTGCAGCAAAAAGAGATCGAAATAATCTTTTGGGTTTTATAACCTCTCATTTAGACATGATCGAACTGATTTTCGTATCTTTTTCCTTTGTCTAATTTCAAACAAAATAATTTTGGAAATCTTTCAAACGCGCCACCGTGAAAGATAATTTGCGAAACTTGCTGTCTTATGGAATAATATTGACGAAATTTGGAAATCTGTCCAGCGAGTGGATGAAAAAAAAAGCTTACCCGTTCGATTCACTGGACCACTGGTAGCACAAAACTACAAAACAACACTACTTGCTACCAAGAATACACTTTTTTGACGAGTTTGCACCAGGTTCAGAAAGCCAAAAATGGCTTTATCACTTCCATCGACGGAACGGTGACTGACAGAGACTCCAGAAACGAGCGAACGTGGGGAATAGTCAGGAATAGTGATCCCCCAACGAGGCCACTGGGGTCACCCTCATCTGCGCATGCTTCAACTGATGAACGCTGATTGGCTGCAGTTCCCGCCAATTTTTAAATTCTTAGAAATGACAGAAAAAATAATGAAACAAAAACACACGATAAGCTAACGGGCACACAAAAACTTTAATGTAAACAGCCAAGCGATGGTACTTTATTATTAGTATATAATAATAATAAATGAATTAATAATTAATAATGAAATTTCAAAATATTTTTTACAATTTCAAATACTGGCGCCAACTACAGCCAATGAGCGCCAGACAGTTCAAGCATGCGCAAACTAGGGTAGGAATTCCAATTTTGGGATTACTGGTCGTCGTCGTCAGGTCGTCGTCGTCCATGGGTCGTCTTCAGAAGTAGAAGCTTGCGGAAGCTGTTTAAATATGACGATTATGATGTGATTTGGGAATAAATGACCTGAGCAATTCAACTCGAAACCTTTTTGGTGAGTTTTCCCTCTGTTCTTAATTTCAGAGTCACCTATTGTTTAGTGTGTGTTTAGGGCGTGCTTCCATGCACGTCATTTGAAAAGCACGAGACGACATTTCAATCCGTCAAGTCCGTCTGTCATCCTTCTTCCGAGTGATTTTCTCAGGATAGGAATACGCAAATTGATGTTTTAATATTCGAAGGGACACTCTTATTGCATGCAAGTAGTCTGAGCGATGACAGTTCTAATCTTGTTCCTGATTTCTGTAATTACGTAAGTCCAATGTTTGTAAACAACATTTATCGTTAATGATAAAAAGCATAAATTTACATAAATATCCGTCAATTTATGGCTCATGGTTATCAATTCTCATTCGTCCTTTTTTTTCTAAAGTCTCTTGATTTTCTCAGTTTCTTCTTTTGCAAGATCCTACTGTTTCCTTATTTCAGTCATTTTCTGAGTTTAGTTTTCTTATTTTCCTGATTTTATTCATTTTCACGGTGCTCTTCACGTGTATGAGTGTTCTACGATTGTTTTGTTATCAATTTTAGACTTCGTTATGGAGGATAGTATGAGTGTCAAGTCAATGGAATCAGTGGCGACTAGCGATGAGTATGAGTTTGTGAGTGACAAAGGTATCACTAAACATCAATCGCTACTGGAACCACCAATGCTCAAGATTGCCAATAACGGCAATTTAGAGGATCTGCAAAACAACCTTCGAGAGGTAATCACAATTCTATGATGCTTAACTGCAATTCGAATTCAGGACATGTGTCATTAGCCTCTTGCTTACTGAGAACTGGATAAGATTTAAGGAAACATCTCGTTGGCAATTCAAAACATGTAAATTAGTCATCTGTACATAATAGTTTAATATTATCCACCAGCTGGTGTCGAGTCACTTTTAAAAACAATATTACGTACAATATTTGCATTGAGCCAAGAATTATTAAACAAAAAATGAATTCGTACATGCTCATATTCTAAAATCGAATTGAAAGCATATGGTCCTTCTGGTTTGTACACTTTTTTTTGTAAAATTTAGAGTTTCAGAGTGTGCGTTCGTTCACGTAATTTGTTAGAAAGTTTTTTTAGACAAATCCCAATTCTCTACGAAAAAAGTCGACATTAATTTTTTAAATTCCAGGTATTAACTGAAGACTCAAAAATGGAAGGGAATGGAGGTGGTGAATCGAAAGTATTAAGTAGCAACTCTCAAATTACTCATAAAACGAAAACAGTTGGTCAGAGTACATTTTATGACGTCGCCTCTTCCGCAGTTACGCCCGAAAAACAAGACATTATGAAACCTGAGGATTATAGCGAAGATGTTTTTGGTAAAAAAATGATTCAGTGTAATTTTTTTGGTGATAAAGTATATAATTTTATGCTTGCAAGAATAAATCTAAACTGTATTTTAGAACTTAGCCCGTTATCTGACGTTCAACAAGAATGCACGATTTTCAATGGAGTTACTTATCTCGGTTCTGCTGCAATTAATGCACCCAAATCTGAAGGTGAAATTCAGAGGAATATGAACATTTTGAATGCAGAACAATCTCTGAATGTCGGAATCAAGGTTTCAGTTTCAGTACCGAGCTGTTCTCAAGGCTGTGTTGTGTAAGTTTAATTAAAATTCAAAATTTTGAATCATAACATCTCAAGCTTCACCGTTTAGTCTCTATTCCCCTGTTTTCCCCCCTTTTTTTTATAGAATTTCTCACCTTTAATTTGCTTTACAGTCTCTACGATTCAGGTTCTCAACAGCCAATAGCTCAATATGAGGTGCATAGAATTCTTTTCTACGCAAGAGGAGAATGTACTGGCCCGTGTGCTGCGTGTTTTGCTTTCACGTGGTCTCACGGTGACACGCTGGAGTCTGCCATTTTCCAGTGTCATGTTTTTCGATGTGATATTCCAGAAGCTGTAAGTTTTTCTTTTCTAATTGGACGAAAAATATTGTTAAAATTCAATAAAAGTGCATTAAAACAGAACTCTCCGTTCATTTTTTTAGGTTGGACAAGTATCGGCTTGTTTTGCCAAAGCTTTTCAAAGAATTCCGCGATCTATGACGAATTCTTTAACAGGAAGCGATTTCAATGGTTATAACCCTGGAAGTGAGAAAATTAATTCTCGAATGTTCATCTTCGAAGTCACAATGGAAATTAAAGAAGAGGATGGAAAGGGTGCTTTCACCACAGTTCCTAAGGATAGGAATTGTTTTAAACTTCGTAGTAACGTATCGAAACAAGTGTGTCTGAGTGTTCAGCAAGTATCCCGAGGAGAAGGAGGTATCACTCTCGAGGTGGAAAGGTGCTTTGGAGTACTTGTTAGTCCTGGTAGAAATGTCAAACACAGTGATATGAGATTATTGGAAATGGTAGGTATTTTTAAAAATGTTGAGCAACTGTAAACCCTAAACGTTTTAATTAAAAAATGTTAAGTTTCTAAAAAAAAACATATAGCAAGTTACCTTGTTTCTATTATTATTTTAGCAAGTCAACGCCGGTCCGTTATTGCAGGATAAACAATCTTACAACATCTGCGGTCGATGGGATCCCGCTGATCCATCTCTAGAAGCCCTAAACGTGGAAACACCGCGAGAAAGCAAAATTTTCATGACAGTCGCAGTAGATTTGGTAATAAGAGGCATCAGAGAACCTGTCAGATTTGCTATAGAAACTGCTGTGAAAGTTTACCCACAGAATGAAAGATTCTGGTATTTGAATAAGAGGAATCTAGTCCAACAATTTTATCTCAATTCAAAAGAGGTATGATACCAATTGCAAGATTATTATTTTTTTTTTAAATCGATTATGTATGTATTTGAATGTTTTTTTAATAGATAATTTCGGGAGACGGAGCTGAAATTCATTATGAAGTTCAGAATATCGAAACGTCAGGAGAATTGGATAGAAATCGGTTAAATCTTGCTCTTAATTTAGCGTCTTTAATCAGATCACCTTCACTAACGAGCATTGATACTCTCACACCAAAGGAAGAAATTGATTCAGGTAAAAGCAAAATGTTTTGAAAATGTAATTGTGGATATTGATATTTATGTTGATAAAAAAAGTTTAAACTCTAATTTAAATTCTAAATTAAATTAAATTAAATTAAATTTTGTTAGATGGAGACGAGCCAATGTTAAGTGGCACGGGAGAAGTCTCTAAAGACTGTTCAGCTGATGAACTAGCAAGTTGGGCGGAAGTTTTAGACAGTTGGCAATTTAACGAACATCGTCCAAAACTTCTGATTAAATTAACAAAGCAAGGAATTCCTGAAGCTCTAAGAGGTGAAGTTTGGCAGAGGTTAAGTAACTGTGACAATTCTCAAGAAATGATGGACAAGTATCGCATGTTGATCACTAAAGTGAGTATTTTTTCTGTAATTCAAACTTAATTTCGCAACGAGTTTTAGAATAATCGACAATTCATTATTTTTCCCATAGGAAAGTAGCTGTGAAAGTGTTATTTTAAGAGACATAAACCGAACTTTTCCTGCACATGACTTTTTTAAAGAAACGGGTGGATTAGGACAGGATTCTTTATACAGGATAAGCAAAGCTTATGCCGTTCACGATGAAGAAGTCGGTTATTGTCAAGGACTTAGTTTCCTGGTTGCCAGTTTACTATTACACGTAAGATTTAAAACGATTTATTTCAATATTATCATGAAATTCTATTTAAATTAATATAGTTGTAAATTGAATTAAATTGGAATTAAACCAAAATTATTTTCAGATGCCTGAGGAACAAGCTTTCTGCGTACTGGTCAAATTGATGTACGATTATGGATTGCGAGACTTATATAAGGATAGATTCGATAATCTTCATATGAGATTTTATCAACTTCAGCGTCTAATAGAGGTTCGTTTATTAATTTTCTTATGCGTAAAGTTCTAACATGAACTTCCATTTTTTACTAGAATTTACTTACCTATTTTAATGTTCATTTCAGGATCAGTTGCCAGAACTTTATAAACATTTCTGTGATCGCGGCGTAGAGACGCACATGTTCGCCGCACAATGGTTTCTTACACTCTTTACAGCCAGATTCCCCCTGTATCTTGTTTTCCACATCCTGGACGTATTTCTTCTCCAGGGACTCGATACTCTGTTTCAAGTAGCGTTAGCGCTACTCATGGTAAGTTTATTCTAAATTAAAAATAATTTTAAAAACTGATTAAAAAGCTAAGCTTGAGGTCACAGGATTTTCTTCCAGACAATAATATTTTTCATGACGTTGTTCGTTTTTGTTTTCAGTTATGTAAAAAAGAACTTCTCCAGCTCGACTTTGAGAGCATTTTGAAATATTTTCGAGTGCACTTACCCAAACGATGTCGAAATGAAGAAGTCTCGCGCTACGTGATGAAGCTCGCTTGTTCGATAACGCTGAAAAAGTTAAAGAAGTACGAGGCTGAGTTCATGACCCTCAAAGGTAATTTCATCTTCTACGTTTGAGTTAAAAACTCCCAGTCATATATATATATTATATATATACCTCACGCTGATACCTGCTCGTTATTAATGAATCATCGTGTCAAGTATAATGCAACGTGTTTAATGCACTTGTCTTTTGCACGTAGTCGTCTGGTGGTTGTGATTCTGTCTAAAGCCGTAGTTGCTTCACTTCCGTTTGTGTTTGTAAGTAGCAAAGGTTTAGCAAGAATGTGATTTTTAACCATAGGATGGCATTCCGCGAAACGGATAAAAATTACCATTATCTTAATATTTTTATTTTCTTTTTCAGTTCAAACTTTCGGTTTTTGGTTTTACATTTTATTACGATATTATTATGGAGACGAAGATAATTTTGTCTGTTGACTAGTTTCGAAAGCAATTTAAAATATGATTCGAAACTTTAAAAGATAGTTTTTTATTTTTAATTTTAGACTAACAGAAACGTTTACAAAACGTTTATACATTTTTATGAAAATATAACAAAATTATTAAGAGCATATGGTAATTACCATAAGAGCAAATTTAGTTTGACCAACTTTATTATTGCGAACGTAATGTTGGCGAAACTAAATTTCTTTTATGGTAAAGTATCATGTGCCCTTAAGTCCTTCAAAAAATATTTAATTTAGTTCGTTGTTTTGAAAATAATCCAATTAAAATGAGTTCAAATTTAGAAATAAAGATTCCATGCAAAGCGAACTAAAATCTATTTTTCCTGCAGTATTATTTGTAATAATACAGGTTTCGAAATTTTTAAACGATTAAAAATTGGCAGCTTGGAATTTTACAAAGAGTTTTTAACTGTTCAGAATGGATTCTTTGAACACCAAAATCAAATCCTTGCTTGACTTAAAAAATAATTTTAAAAAACTTAAAACGGTTTTAGTTAAGTCTAATACCAAAAAATGCATGTGGCAAGATCTAACGCTTGCATATTGTGTCAAACTACGATTCTAGTCACTTGAAACGTAGGTTGTTAAGTTACTCTACTTAAATTATTTGTCTATCCCAGTATGTATAGTGTATTCATCGAGTAGAAAAAGTAAAACAAAAAAAGTAAAGAAATTACCAAAATGATAGGTATTCTTGTAGTTAGAGTAACAATATCGTCTCCAGAATGCAGGGTGATAAAAAGAATCTCGAAGATTAGAATCTTTGCCCTATAGAACTAAGATACATATTTTTACATTTTCACCCTACATTTTTATTTAAAAAGGACTAATATTTTTTTCAAATGTATTTTTTCATATTATTTTTGACTGTATCTTTCTGCGTATACTGTACAAGCTTCGATTTCGTGCTGCGATCTGGTATTAAACGCTAGTACAGAAAACGCTTAGTAAATTAGTTTCCAAAATGAAATTATATATTTGTAACAGGTCGAGGAATTAAAGTGATATTACATTGTTGATTTCTTATCGCTGCTTCTCATCGATTATAGATAGCGCTGTCCTATAAAATGACAATTAAAGTTTTTTTTTCGTTTGGCTTCGTTTAAATTTGTACCAGACTTTGTTTACGCGTTGGTTATTGCTACTTGGTAAGAATAAACTGTCCGTTTAGAACACTCAGTTTTATCAATTACTCCTTTCGCCCTCTTTTGTCCTTCCGTCTAAATGAAGCTTCTGAATTTTGATATGTGCGATATTGAGGGAAAAATGCATGAAGCACCAAGGGAATATTTCATATGTATAATTAAACACTTCTGGTTTTAACAATCTTAGATTACTAACATATTAAATAAAACTTTAAGGGTGTTGGATCCAAGTTCTAATTTCAAAATTCGATTTCTTCATTTTATTTAAATAAATTCTTTAGTTTAGAAAATAAGTCCTGGAAGAAGGTAGTAATTCGCTTTGCATGCTTAAAATTTAACAGATATTTTGTTGTGATGTCTTGGGTTATTTTCAGCCAACTAAAGTGTTTAATTTTTTTAAATTTTAATGACCAGAAATTTTTTGTGAATTTTAGTGGTCATCTCAAAGATGAAAAGGTCTAGTCTCATTACGGAAAATCTGCTTTGACGTCTTGCTTTTAATCTTTAAAAATAATTTGCATACAAAGCACTTTGTTTCATTTTTTTAAACTGAGTTATTATAGATAAAAAAATAAGAGATAAAAAGTTCTCTTAGTATGTTTATTGACTTGGTTCGTATGTGAGGTGAGGTGTTCTGTAGAAGACAAACATCTACAACTGAACCAACGGTTTAAAATGGGCCAAATGTCGCAATAAGATAGGCACGAATGCCTTCACTCAATGTTATGTTGTCATGTGTGATTAGTAATATTTGAAACGTCTGTTTTTTACGCCCACAAGTTAGAAACATGAGCCACGCTGCAAAGAGTTTAATGAAAAGTGAGAAATTCATTTATTGCTTTTTAAAGAGGGTAATTAAATGCGCGTTTCACGATGCAGTCACAGCTTTTCTCATTGTTTTTGTATTTGTCTTCTCTTTTTAATGGAAGCGAAATGTAATTGTCGAACTGATTGAAGTGACCTAAAATGATTTTATCTGCAAGTACTGACATCGATGATTAGTAGATGGTTGAAAGTGAATTTGGTGTATTTCAAGTTTTTTTTTATCTATCTTTAAATTAAATCTTTACATTTTTATATTTAAATTGTTATTGACACTATTTCAGAACGAATCTGATTTTAAAGAGTCAATTTTATTCGTTTGGAAGATATATCAGATCACTTAGGTGTATAGACGATTGTAAAGGAACCTATATTAATTTTTTAAAATTATTTAGATCCATTTCTTCAAAAATTTTGAACTTTTCAATTATACAGAGGCTCAGGAAAACGCTGATGAGTACAGTAACGAAGTGGAACAACTCCGTTGTGCAGTTTCACGTAATGAAGAAGAAAAACAAAGATTAGAAGCTGAACTTGTTCAAGTCAAGGAAATGCTACAACGTGAAGTATCTCGAGCGGATTCCGAAAGTAGAAGAAACGGCGTTATTATTGCGGAATACAAACAGGTAACTTTATCAGTTGCTATAACAAAAAAAGTATTATCCTTTATAAGAGGAAATTGCTTTAACTTTTTAATTTTTTTTCTAGATCTGTCAGCGTTTGGAGGATGATTATAATGCTGCCAAGACGGCCTTGAGTGACTTGCGTGTAAGTTTATTCTTTAAACTTCTTAAACGCTTGGAAATTGATGAATTTTAAATGTTATTTTTAATTTTAAATTCTATTTTATCAACAGGCTAAAGTGTCTAAATGCGAAAAATGCAGAAGTCACATGAAGGAGTCGTCTAATATTTTGTCTGACATAGCACATCCTTTAGAAAACCGAATAGATCCCATCCTTAATAGAGCCCAGGAAAGGATTCGAGAATTAGAATTGGAACTGGCACAGACAAAATTGGCACATGTAGAAGCCGAATGTAGAAATCAGGTATGAGAATATTACAGGCTTCACATGGGAAAATGGGGTGATTTTTTCACGAAAATAGGGGAATAAATTCTTTTTAATCAAATTAATATAAAAACAGTTGAATTTTTTTTATTCTTCTGGGCTTTTATTGATTCATTCCGTATTTAAGTAAAAAACAAGAAAAAGGGGAATTTTCTTGAAAAAATTAGAAAAAATTTTGTAATTTTTGTACGGAGGAAAGACCTTTAAGAATCTAAATGATTATTTTTTTAACAGGACTTGACACATCAGCTGCATGCGACTGCCGCAGAATTGAATGCAGCTCGAAATAGTTGGCCATGGCTTAGCAAAACTTTGTCAAGCATAAAGGAAGCAGCAAATAAAAGAGAAGTAATGGGCCCTGGAGTTTTAAGGCGTGATAGTGCGCCAGGCGGTGATATGCGACATGCCATACATTCGCAAAGTCGTGACAATCTCAAAGAAGTCGTGTGATGGTGAGTAATAATTTTTAAATACATGTTTCACAGCCTATTCCATGTTTTCCCCCTTTTTTTAAAGAACTCCTCCTTTTTCCCTTCTTTTCTCATTTTCAATTAAATTCAGACTAAATCAATAAAACCCCAAAAGAAAATTCTATTTTTTGTTGAAAATTCAACTATTTTTGTACTAACTTGATTGAAAAGAATTTATTCCCCTATTATTTCCCTATGGTCATGAAAAAATCACCCTATTTTTATTACTTTTATAATTTCTAATGAATGTTTTTTTGTTTTCAGATTAAAAAAGAGAGAAGAAACTCAAAAGATCGTTGAAGCAAGAACTTGGTGCCACGCACAGTCAGGTATTCGTCCACGGAGTACATATTAATATGTAGTTTTATGTAAGTGTCGACGTTGTACTTTACGTTACGTCGATTGTCGATGTTTGCTTCGACACACTCTCACGCGAAACGTTTACCGTGCAGTTTTCATGCGACCAGCTTCTTTCTTACAGGACACGACCTAAGAGCAAGAGGGTTCTATCAAAATTTCTAGAAGTCACTTAAAAATTTAGGTCTTGAAAAAATAATCACGTGCCTTCTCAAAATAGAGATGTAACCCTCTGAATCTCAGATTGTGTTTATACAACTTGTATTCAAAGATACTATCGATAGGTCCTTTTGTTACGTTTTTCAAATACGTCTCTTTTTACAAAAGTATGTTATGAATGAAAATGCGTGTCGTGTCACCCTCAAATTAGATCCGATAGTACTTCCTTTTTAAAAACTAAACTTTAAAGTTATACTGATCCAAAAGAAGGGAAATATTATGATCCTCCAGCAAAAATGTGAGACTTTTTCCATTTCAAAAGTTTGAAATAACTACCCATGATCTAATTTTATTTTATTCACTCAGTCTGGATAGATATATTTTGTTTTAAGGTGGCCGCTGGATGGAAAACTGAGAAATGAAAGTAATACATTTATTTTGTGACCGAGAATTTTTCTAATTTTTGTAGAAAAACCTGTCCAATGTATTTTTTATTCGAATAACCGAGGAAAAAATTTTGTAAAGCGGAAATTTTTTAGACTTTAGTGGCCACCCTCTGTCCTACAGATTTTGAACTAGTTTATAAATTTTGAACCTTGGTCCAGATAAGAATAATTCTTTTGGATGAAGATAATGAAAAGGTGAAAAAGATGGCCTTTCAGCCTGTTCTTGTCCTTTGCGATAAAAATGCGTATGTTCAACCCAAAAAATAATAATGCGGGACGTTGAGCGTTAAGTCCTTAGCTCGTTTTGTATAAAACTAGTCTAAAAGTTACGGAGTGCGATTTGCGGAATGATACGTAGAAAAAGTGCATTGCGTCCCCGAAAAAAAAATAAAATGCCATTTTCGATGACGAATCTGGCAAAATCATAACTAGTCCGCGAGGAAAAACAGAGGCGGACTATTCTCTTTGTACTGATAGTCTGATACCTGCTGTAGATTGACAGTACATTCCAAAGTACGACGAGAAAAACCATTATTTATTGTCTGAGTTATTGTACCTAATCGACTGTGATTCTGTTTTCTTTCGTCCATTAGGCGCTTCGTCGTGCAAATAAGTCTCGAGGCTATCTGTAAAGATTCAAGATCTGAAATTCCAAAGTTGAAAAGCTTCGGCTGAAGTTTCAAATTTTACCTTTAATAAATCACTGAGCGATCTGCTTTAAAATAAAAGTTGGTCGAAAACTTTAGGGGCAATAACACTCTTAGTTTTTCGGTTCCAAGTATAGTGAACGTAGCGATCGTATCTTTTTGCAACGATCAATCACAAAAATGAACTAGCAGCACATGTGAATCACTAATTCGTAATGTATTAGCGAAGAAGTACCACCGACTGCAAATTTGGACTCACAATTTGTGCCATTAGTTTCAGAGATGTGCACCCCACTTTCAAGAAAACGTATGCGATTTCAAAATGTTTTCGTGTCAAACGAAATACTTTTTGAAATTCACGAAGGGTTTTTATTTCGAAAATGTTACAGGAAAATTGATTAGTTATTCTTGCTTATTGTTATTTACATTAACTATTAAGAAAAATTTGTACGTTAAATCGAGAAGTCCAGTGACTTTGATAAGTGAATGATTGTATAAAGTTTTATGTTTTTTGTTTTATAATGTTTTAAAAATATACTTCAATGCTTTAATAATATATTTAATTAGATTTTCTATGCGATTTTTATTGTTATCTTAAGTAGCTATTGTAAGATTGTAACTCTTTCGAAACAAAGACATTTTATTTCTATTTCTAAACATTACTATATATTTTTAAAGTATATCATGTCTGAGTATTTTGAAATTGTTCTTTTCATTCCAATTTTTTTACTAGTTTTACTACTGCGTTAATCAATGAAAATTTTCCACAAGAATACAAAAAGCATTGAAGTAATTGAATTACTTAATTAAGAGAGATTAATTAAGAAATAAGAAACGGATTTCTTCTTTAAGAAAAAAGTCAGTGGATCTGAAGACTTGAAATTTCAAAGAAAAAAAGGGTACGAGGGCAATGTTCACGATCACTTTAGCTTATAGGTGATAGTTGCGTAGATCATTTGAACGGGATAATTTCTCATGTAAATAATTTAAACAACGCATACTGTGACACACCGAACATGTATAGGCTTAGAATCAATTCCGTGATGGAAATAACATTGTATACCCTGTATTTCATTCCACGCTAATAATTGAAATAAAGAAAGATATTGAAGGTGTTTCGTTTTTCCATTTTTTAATAAACATTCTATGACATTTTATGTTATTTTATACAGGCCACATGCACAGTTAATACGTCTTAAACGAATACTGTCGAACACGAGAAGCGCACCGTATTTCTGGGAATATGTTAACGACTTCAATAATTCCTAATCCCCATACCATTGTGAGAATAGAATGATATGCAGTTTCAGTCTTACCAAGAGTATATTACATGCTTTTAATTTATTTTAACTTATTTGATTCAACAGCCCTTCTAAACTAAAAAGACAGTCACTCTTTTTCTGTCTTTTCTTTTCTAAATAAGACTTTTGAAAAATATTCTAGTATTTACAAAAAAAAAATATATAAACCATTTTTTTAATTTTTTTCTTTTATACCAAATATTTAAAAAAAATCAATGCAATAACGGCATTTAGCCAAATGGAGCAACTTTTCTATTAACTTATTGAAAATGTTCAACTGTACATTCGTGGCTTGCGCTTGGACTTATAAACATAAAGCGCTTATAGATTTTTAAAATCATAAAACTGACGAGTTTTTAAAAGGAAAACATAAAATAGAAAAAATATGGATTTAATTAGAACCGATTTTATCAGTGAATATGTTCAATGATATGTTTTAAATCGCGGTTCACTGAGGATAATTAATCAATAAATTTACACTTTTTTTGAGCAATATGTAAGTAAAAACGCAATCCAGGAACTAACAACAGATTCAAACAAACGTTCCCGGTAGTCTTACTTATCGGGTAAAACTGTAGCATTTTGTGCCCAGAATTTCCTTATTGACAGGGTTATCTAGTTTCCAAACATACCTTATTTAATAAGGGCTACATATTATGGATCATCACCTTGGCCATCTCTAGTGAAGTCTTCAACACTTAGAATTCCAATTCCTCCACTGGTACAACTTTCATCGTCCTCTTCAAGTTCTTCTTCGTCTGAGGAACTACTAAAGCCTTCATCGAAGTCAGCATTTGCAGCATCTCCATCTGAAATAAATTAATTTCTATAAAAATACAATCGACAAAGACTTCAAACAAACTTGGACCAAGAAAGCGCAAATATTATGAAATTAGGTTAAAATAAATAAAATCTTTGACCTTGAAGCCACGTCAATAAAATTTGAATGAAGAATTCAAATGCCCAAAATAAATAAAATAGTTGAAAAAAATTCAAAGTAGGTGATAAAACGGTGAATAAGTGACGACTTGTGATGATCGAAAATATCTTTCACGAGAAAAACTAAGGAAAAGGGTGAAACATAAACTTTAATCTCACCAGCCGCCTCATTCAGTGGACGATAAAGTGGTTGCATATGGCCGGCGACCTCAATCTCTTGCATCTGTAATATTCGAAGCAGCCAAGCAGGAAAACCATTTTGCAAAACGTAAATATCATTTTCGTTTTCCATGTCATCTTCCAACACATCAATAAGCGGTTGTAGATCATCTTCATCGTCTTGCACAGCAATCATATTATTGCCCTCATAGTCTCGATTATTATTCGCCAAGTCGCCATTTTCTACCTCGACTAGTTCCAAAAATTCTGGCCTTGGTGCTTCCGCTATGCTGGGGGACTCCGAGTCTGAAATTCTATCATGTGATATACTCGGTAAATCGTACTCGGGTGTCATGTCGTGAGCTGAACCGGAATTAGGGTAACCAGAGTCCATTACTTCAGGAGACCAGCTATTTGGTGGTGTATCCAAAGTTTCTGAAGAAGTCGCTTTTACTTCAATCATCTGTGCCAGATCCAAAAAGACAAAACTTCCTCGACTTTTATGAACAATCTTTTCAAATTCTGCTTCACCCCTAAGGTTTTCTAATTCGTCTGTAGAAGTTTCAGATTTTGGGGCTGTTTCTTTAATTTCGATAGTGTCAATTGTTTCTGTTGGGTCAAAATTTTTATATTTTCCAATATTCCCTAACTCACTTGAATTAGAATTAGACTCTTTCTTTTCTAAACTATGAGTTCGATCGATATTTGCACTGGACTTATGACTTTCCGTAATAACAAACCTTTTAACAATTTTAGGAGCTTCTTGTGAATTTCTTGATTTATCTAAGGAGGTTTTACTATTTACAGTCGTTGAATTCACAACACTCTCTTCCTCTTCATCATCAAAGTATTTCTCTGAGGCAGCTACTTCACTGTCGGAATTAATTTCATCGCTTCGTTTATCTGCCGCTTCGATTCCGCCTTTTAAAGTGACAGAAGATGATTTGAACATGGAATCAACACCTTCAAGATACCATTTTTCTTTGGAAGATGACGATGTACTGGCAATGCTGAAACTCTGCAAGGATATCTGATTAGGGCTTTGCAAAGGGTTATTACTACTTATCGATTCTGGTGTCGTCATGCCTGAAAAAAAGAGTTTATTAGATGTTTACATCAGTTACCGAAAATTTGTCTATTAAATCTTTTATTTTATTTTTTTTAATTACCTTCCCACATCTCGGATTCATTCAAAATTTCCTTTCCTTTTTGAAGATTTTCATGTCTCCTATACTTTCTCTTCAATTCTTCCGGTGTTCGAGGCGAACTAGCAAATTTGGGAGGTGTGTTCAATGTGCTGCCAGAAAAACTGCTCGAACTATCATCCACTCTCGGTTTTTTAGGATAAACACTCCGATTATTGTTAGAAACTAAATCCTCATCCATTTTTGAATCATTCATTGAAGACATTGCGGAAATGGTGCTCTCGAAAGATCGATTGCTCAAATCCTCGAAGCACGTTTTTGAATTTTCATTTAGAGTAGGCTCTAAGTACATACTGCACAAACTTCCCAATTCATCGAAAACACCTGTTTGAGAGACCGTCACTGTTTTTTGCGTCTTGCGATACGTCTTTCGAGGCGAGTTTCCATTGTTCTTAGACCAATTGTTAGCTAAATGCCTCTCGAAGCCTGCCTCGGGAAGTTTCTGTAAAGGTAATTCTATTCTGTGCTTGAGGATCTCATCAAAATTAAAGGTGAGAGGACTAGGACCTTTCATCTCGTTCGCTGCACATTCGGTCTGCACAGGTAAATCGAGATAAGATGAAGAAGTCGAGGGGCCTTGAAATTGTTCAACTTCACTGTCTACTTCAATACATTCCCGATCTTCATTGTTGTACTCTTCTCTTTCGATATTTTCTTCTGAATGCATAGGCCTTGTAGCTTCCGAAATTAAACTGCTAGTTTCGTCTTGAACTGTTGAATCCTCTTGCATTGGATCAGAAGGAAGAGAAGGTTCTTCGTTCCAATTTTCTCGCTCAATTACCATATCTAAAATTTGTTCGGACGAATAGTGGGCAGGAGGCCCTGGATCAGCATCCCATTCATCTTCTATAACTTCATGATCTGTCATTGAATCCAGATCATTCCAGTTACCCCTATCTGATAGCTCTGACCTATTTTCAGAATCTGAGGGTTCAGGAATTAAAACTACTGGTCCTTCATCTCGATCAACGACGGTCCATCCATTTTGCTCTAAAAGCTCTTTTAAGGATTCTATCGTAACGTAATACTTTTTCAACGGGTCTAATAACTTTTCCAATGGTACTTTCTCTACGAATTCTAAGTTGTACATGGAATACGAATGTATGAAATAAACAGTATCGTCCAGTATTTTCTGTTCATCAGAGCGATTATCAACGTGGAAAGGATAATCGTAAGTAGCTACAACTTTGAAAAGACCCTCGGCACCTGGGAACACGTATTCATTTAGGTGGGAATGACGGTGGAAAATCGCCATTTGAGAACAACATCCGAGATCTTCTGATCCAGGGGGACCTTTACCGATTCCAGTGAATGAAACTTCATACTCCGGAAATCTAGAAACAATATTCTCCGCCCTGAAAATTAATGAATTTATATTGAAATTAATTAGAGTGCGATGGGATGATCACTCGAATTTTGAGTGTACACCAGATTTCAAGATTTCAAGTTAAATTCAATTACCAATCTTGAAATTGTTCTCTTGTCCACTCGAATTTGTGGTCCCAATGCCTAAAGCCGGGATTTTTGAACAAAACATTAAAATCAAAATTCGGTGTAGTCATGATCGCTACTTGAGGTTTGATAAATCCAAAAATATTGTAAGGTAAGTCAGTCAAAGTGTCTGGATACAAATGCTCTATTCTGAAAAATTCAAATAAGATTATTATTATGATTATTTAAAGTTTTAAAAATGTTTTATGCATTCACTGTGACTTACAATTCAATGCAAATCACGGCGTCCGTTTTTTCCAATAATTTATCATTATGTGTTACACTTCCCTCGATAATTCGGATAATTAGAGGAGTTTCTCTGATGTGTAAGTAATCAGAATGCAAAGGAGCTGCTTTCTTTTGAAAGCGATCTAAAGTCTCATTGTCGATATCTACGCACAGTACTTCTTCAATTCCTGGTGTACCTTTTAAGTATCTGACAAAACCAAGTTCAGCACAACCAAAATCGACAACCTGTATCAAAAAATTTTTTAACATTCATCTCTGTTCATTGAAAGCAATTCCACTCTTATTATTTTTATATTTAATCGAGGATTTAAAAACAATAGACAAAAAAGAAACCCGTAGAGATCTGAAAAGCCGAGAGTTTGTTATAACTTTTGTATGAAACAGATTCTAACCTCAAAATTGACAAAATTATTTCAGAATTTTCACTCGAAATAAATCCTAAATAACCTTAATTTTAAAACAATCAGAGCTAACCAAAGTCAATTGTTAGTTTTTCAACTCAGATACATGCAAACTTTCATGCAAATGATTGAAAAAAACTATACCTTGCGCAATTTTTTTCTGTACCGGGGTTCTTCGAGGACTGCTTGAACTGCAACATATCTCTGGATATATGCAGGAGGAAAGAACGAAATTTTATTTTCCATGGCTTCTTGATCGTCTGAATTATCACCTGGTGGTTGAGCCACCTTTTCCATCTCGAAATTTCGCTCTTTTAAAAGTAAATCCATGTCTCCATGATAACATTCTTTATCCACGATATCAGGGGCTTTAGTTTGTTTGCAACAGTTGTAACGCGTGTATATTAATTTTCCGAACAGATAAAGGACGTGGAAAAGTACAATAATCATATCAGCGACTGTAAATACGAATTTACATTTCCGTAACTCTGAAAAACCGCACTTTATAAATTTCTCCGGGTTTTCGTCGACTCCTTTTTCTGGAGTTATTTCAGTTGTGTTATTATTTTTCTTATGGCGGTCGATACACTGAAATTTTATTGGCGACAGTATTTTTAAACTGACCAATCAGGCACTGTTTTAAGCTTGAAAAACCGCAAGATTGGCAGCACTTGTATTATATTTGGCGGGAGGTTTAAATCTGGTAATTGGTATTGATTAATGACACCTTTTACATAAAGTCAAATAGAAAATCTTTTATCTTGAAAATTATGGACTTTAAAGAAAAAGCGCTTACCATAAACAATGTACATTCAACTCATATTTCTAAAAGAATTTTAATCCTTTTGCACTTATCTAAAAAAGTAAAAAAATTTCTTTTTTATTATTTGGTAATATAATAATAAAATTTACTAATATTAAACATGATCAATTAGGCTATCAAGAAGGGAATAAAGAGACGTAGAAATAAATTAATCTGTTATAATACTTTATTTAAGACTTAACAATAATTAAAGGAATCGTATAGTACTCATTAATATCAATAGCAGTCTACGAACTTGCTAGAAAGCAACGCCATGCGCGGTCTTCAGTTTCACATAAATTATAATGAAAATCGCTTCATTTTTGTGTATTTACACGCACATCTGACTTTTACACCCTTGAAATGTCTTTATTCTCTTCCTGTGATCGAATCTGAGTGCATTATTTATATCCATATATAAATTTATATATATTTATAATTTATTTATTTATATATTATGTATCAGTGACGCTGGAGTACGCAATTATGTATATTATGCAAGAGATCGTTCAATGGCTGCGCCCAGCCCAGAGGAACATAAAATTCATTCGCTATTATGAATTCCGATAACACGGCTACCTACTTAGTGATACAGAACGGTTTAAGTTATTTTTTAATTTAACCGAATCGAATCGACAGATACTTTACAAAAATTACATATCTTACTTTTCGCAGATTGTCTGTAGCATCTTCGCCATAGTTACTCTTAAAATTATTCTAAATTGAGAGACTCGACCATGCCTTTAAGAGTGAGCATGAGTCGATGAGAAATCTCAAATCAGGGTTTTCCGGTTTAATAAAATACTGAGGTAGCCCTGCGACATGATATGGTCAAGAACAAACAGTTCTATGTTTAGCCAGAGATTGTCGAATACCTATTTTGAAAATCATTCCTATTTCCTTTACAGCATCGTAGAATGCTTAAAAGTATTTATGGAGTATAATTCTCGTAGAAAGAAAAATGTCAAGAAAAATTCACGCTTTTCGAAGGCGATAGAACATAGTTTTGTTACAGTCATTGCGCTTAATTAAAAAATCATAAGAAAACAAGGCACTTTCAACAAGGATGATGAAATTTACAATTTCGTACTCCCACGACGAAGCAAACTGGAGTATAATTTTTGTATAACAGTACGGAAATGTCGCTCAGTGATACAGATACAGTCATTTATATTAAAAATAAGTTTCGATAGACTTTCCAAGCATTATTTGAAAGAACCAGCTTCTTAATGCATTTAACATAGTTTCAAGTTTTTTCTAAGATTTAGAGAATTCACTTTAAAATTTTAAAATATCCATTTGAAAAAGCTCTTGTAGATTATGTGGTCGCACAGAAATGTATAATTGACAAATGGGATTTTAGTAAACGTAACTGTTACACGTTCTCGGAAAAGCGACGAAGATCCTCGTCAATGGTGCTTAATTAATCTGAATTCGAAAATTTATCGATTTTTGTTTAGTATCGAAAATTTTGGAGATTGGAGAATAATTTTACATATGGCAGCACGAGTTACGTCTGCTAAATAAAAACGAGATGGAGAAAATGTGAAATGACAATTTGAGGATTTTAATTAATCGTCATCGGCGAACGACAAAGTCGTTGACGTTAAACCTTCTGAAGTGTATTTACATCTTCTCATCTCAATGAACTAAATAAGGTACCTCTATATCACATATCGCTTAGAAAAATAACTTAATATATATACTTTCAATTTACTTCAGGCGTAAGATTGATCCAAGGAGATAGCAATCTTGTTTCCCTTTTCCACCCAATTTCTTAACCGGCCTCGTAGTTCCTCTAAACTTTTGGATTTCGCTTTGTTGATTCTTTTGTATTTTACATCTTTTGGTTTCGTAACCGATCTGTGGTTGCTCATCACCCTGTTGTAAGTCACCTGAAAAAAAGAAAAACAATTGTCAATCATCAGAAACTATAACTTTTCCACATTGCCTGAAGACATATTTGTTTTCAAATTGGATTTTTTTAAATAACCAGACTTCACAGTCTTTCCCCTATTTCCCAATTTTTTTTGCTTTCTTCAAGAATTATTGCTCTTTTTTCCTTTGTTTTAGAGAAAATTCCTCTTTTTTAACGTTTTTAATTTAAATACTGACTGAATAAATAAACCCCCATAAGAAAACTTAACTATTTTATTAAAATTTAATCTTTTTTGGTAGAAAACTCGATTGTAAAAATAAAAATGAAGAACCTTGGACCATTATTATTTGAAAGGTGTTTACTTTAACTTTTCTTTCCTTTACATTTACTTCAGTATTTTCTATTTGAGATATCCAGTCCAGTTTTCTTTTATTTTCACTGCTCTTCTCTCTGATTTATAAATAGAAGAAAATAAAGAAAGTTGAGCACCTGAGCTTGTTGACTTTCGTCCCTGGGTCTTTCACTGGGTGGGGAATCTGCTTCTTGAGCAAGGCGTTCGAAGCTACCGTAAAGATCTTGAAGTCGACCTTTTCCAGAACCAAGACATTTCGCTCTCCTATCGTCACATTCTGAGTTCTCAGTCGATTCCGTAGGATCTTGGTTGTTTTCATTGTCCCCGTCTTCTTCTACAGAATAGACAGTTTCCAGAATTTCCGGCCTCCTAAGATATCCATTGCATCGTCTCATCGACGAGTATTTACTAGATGGTTCGACTGCATCTGACACTGATCGGATTACTGTCACGTCGGTGATATTGGAACGAAATCTGAAAGAAAATAAACGTTGACAGCATCTGCTTTTATTGGATACAACTCGGTTAGTAGAAAATAAGAGAAAGTGTCGTAACATTTTAAAATAAGTATATAAAACAAGTTTTCATTAAAGCTCGAATAGATGATTTTGTTTTAAATTTTAATTATTCAATGTACAGACTAAAGCTTTCAAAGTATGACAAACCTAAACTTGAAGCGTTTAAAATAAAAATTGCAGACATCCAAAATTATGTCATTTCCGATTTCAAAAATTTAGAAACTTTAGCAATTTTAAATAATTTGAATTCGTTCGAAGTTTCTTAAATTTAAGTTATATAAAGTGACATTTAGAGTGATCGGACAGGATTCTCTGCAAAGAATTTAAAAATCATCTGATCAAAATATAAAAATTTAAAGAAAAAGAAACAAGGTGGAATAATATTTTTAATTTTAAACCACAAAGCACGTACGGTTGTCTCGCCTCAAATTAAGTTGTTTGGCTGACTAAACGGGGCAATATCTACTGTGACACCGAAACTTTTCAATCTCCTAATTAAAAGGACAGCTATGCCAAAAATGGTTAACCTAGCCACTTTCTTAATTATAATTAAGAAAGTGGTTGGGTTAACTACTCTTGCAATCATTTCTGTGCTGTTCACTTAAATAAGAAAAAAGCTTTGAAGCCTGAGGGAAGGAAGAAACCTCGTTTAAAAAAATATTTTTATCCACTAGTAGGTTTAGTTATCAACCTTTTCCGTCAAAATTTTGGTGTACTAATAAAATAAAAGTAACATTAATTTCTCAATGAATTCTTAAAAATATTAAATAAAAAATATACTGGTTTTGATTTAAGAAAAATGTAATAAGGACAAACCTAGGAGGTGTTGGGTCATCGGTAGCTTCTTCTAGAACGACTGCGCTATCACTGTCCCCTAGGCTGTCTAGGCGATCGAGGGCGTCACAGGGTGGCGAATCTCTGGTTTCTGCAGTCAATCTACTGTGTAGTTGTCGAATGACCCTTTGCTGTTTTAAAATAATTGCCTCTCTCTGTGCCAAATTCGCTTCAATTTCCTTTTGTTTTCGGCAAAGACGTGATTCGAAGAGAAGTAGTTGAGAGGAAATATATTTCAATAAATCCCCCTTTTCCTTCCTTAATCGGGCTAATAACTCCTCCTGAAATCAATAAAAAATCAATTCAATTAATTAGAATTGTAAAAGATTTATGGCAGTTTGAATTTTTTTAAGATCGGAATCAAATCAAGGATCGGAACTATTTATCTTGGATCGAAATATGTTGAATTCCCTTGAAATCTTTTGAAATCTTCTAAAATCACTTGAACCCTTACGAAAAAATATTATAGGAAATTAGTTTAGGAAAATAATTATAGAAATAAATAATATTAAAATATTGATCATTTTCCCATAATAATTTTCGTATAATTGCGAGAAAACTATAGGAATAAAAAATAATTTCTTATAATATTTTTTTATAATAACTATTGTGTAATTCTTTTCTATAACGATTTACCTATAATTTTTTTCTATACCGATTATCCTATAGCGATTTCCTTCTAATCATGGGAAAGTTATTGGAAAAAATAATTACAGAAATAAATAATATTAAAATATTTATTTTCCTATAATAATTAGTATATAATTCTTTTTTATAAATCCAAGAAAGTTATACATTTTTTCATAAGGAAAATTCCACGAAATTTTTTTCAACTCCTCAAAATCTTGTTGTAAAATCTCACAAATAAAAAAAAAATTATTTTTAAGAGTATAATATTCGAACCAATTCGAGCCAATTTGTTTCATAAATTAGATTGAAAGTAAAGATTATAATTTATCGTGGGAGGCAGCACTTCGCATTCATAATATTAAGGTTCAGTAAGAAAGTTTATCCTCTTTCTCAGACAATAACTCTTATTAATTAAGAAGCACATATACTTTTTAAGTTATTACGTGGGAGTTTTTCGTATTATTCAGAATAACTGTTTCACTTCTACAATTTTTTTTTGTACAAATTATTATCAATCCATAATGAATACAAATAGTACGATGAACTGCTCAGACATGGGACGCATTTCTTTAATCAGACCTTTCTTGCTTTTTATGGCTCTATTCAAGGGCTCCCGCGGCTTCTCATCATAAATATTAAAGAGCTTATAAGAGGGCCAACGGAGTCAGTCGGGCCGATCGGTTACGCCAATCTATTCGAATAGAGTATGCAAATAGCAAATATACGAGTTATCGAATGTGTAGTATATATAGGTATATATATCTAGCGCTACACATATTGATTACAGGTATAGAGTACATACTCTGCTTTTGGAGGAAACCGATTTATTACACCACCTGGTATATGTTAAATGTAATTGAACCAAGACCGATTGCTTGATAGGGCCCGGTGGATAATGAACGTCCTTCATACAAATCGTTTATCTACTAGAGAAATCATCTGAATGGCGAGAGACAATGAATGTGCAATCATTGCTTATAAATTTATTTTTTTTTTTGTTCCTCAACAAATGCCAATTGAAAGTATCATTTCAGCCGATCAGGATGTCTTATAAAGCTCTATACTAGTCGACGACTTTTTATTCAGACGAGATGTGCAGCGATAAGTAGCAAATTAAACCTGAGAGACTTAATAGCGCTGCGCGAAAGCCGCATTTTCATTTCAATCCGTGCATCCGATTTCAGTATGAAAAAAGAATTTCGTAGGGTAAGTGTACCAATTAATACGGATTGCAAATCAAGGTGGATTTTAATGAAAAATAAAAAGATATTTACGGTCATTACAGTATCTATTGTCATTATAAAAGGTGAATTCTTTTTATAAAAGTAGGTGAGAAATAGGTGACAAAAAATTGATATAAACTTAAACCAACAAAACGGAAATACTAGAAAATTTGGCTAGAAAGAAAAAAAAATTATCTCAGGTCCAATTCAACAAAAATTTGAATTGAGAATTCAAATAAAAATTTTTCTTAATTTCCGAAAGAAAATATTTCACATATGGATTTCAAAGGAATTTAACAAAATTTAAAAACATGGAAAATATTTAAAAAGAGCTCGAGGTAAATTTATAAGAAATTAAAATTATTTAGTAAAATGTGAAAGAATTCAAGGTGAATTTATTAAAGTCAAAGGAATCTAAAAGAATTTAACAGAATATAAAAGGATTCGAAAGAAGTCATAATAATTGGAATTTTAAATGATTTGAAAAAATTTATAGGTATTTCAAGAGACTTCAAGGAATTTCAAGGGATTTTTAAAGAATTCAAGAGTTTCAAGAGTTTCATAAGATTTCAAGACATTTTTTATGATTTTAAATAATTTAAAGGGATTTTAAGTAATTTTAAGAAGCTTAATTTAGAAGCTTAGAATTCAGAAGAATTTTGATTTCTCAGGTTTGAAGGTGTGAAACGGGAAATGACAAAATTTTTTTACATTCTCATTTAGATTTAAATTATCCACTCTGAAATATTGTCATATTTTAGAACTTGGTTATCAATAAAAAAACTTTTCATTTCCTTATCTGGAAAATAATTTGTAATTTTTCATAAAATAAATTATTAATAAAATTTTCATTGAAATATACTATATATCTGGAATATCCTTAATAAAAAGACAATTTTTAGATCCAGTCCCTAAACTTAAATTTATTACATCGATTTGATAATATTTAATTAAAAGCCATTCATAAATTACATTGTTTGGAAGCGAAAATAATTGATTTGCTAGAATAAGCTCCTTATATTGATTCAATATTTTGAACTTGCATTAAAAATTATTATGCTCTAAAAAACAAGAAGGGAAACAGACGCTAGTAATGCTAGTTACTTAATAATTATTAACATTATATTACAAAATAATGTTGTTAATCATTTTCAATCATGTACCTTTAAAAGATTGCAATTCATTCTTTTTATTTGAAACTGCAATAATTGAGGCATTAGCAGTAATTGATAAACTTACCCTATTTCTTCCCTCGGAATATTTGTATAATATTTGTAATACATTTGATTGAATTAAAATAAGTATCTTTCAACTTACTTGTACTTTTAAGGTTCTTCTCCAAGTAAAAGTTTGGTACGCCTGGGCTGAAGCTTGTTCCTTCTGCCTTGCTTTGAGGGCAGCGATCACCAGTTTCGCTTCTTCTAATGATGTAACTTCTACATCCTTTATATTTTCCTTATTGAAGGAATAAGGTGATTCACTAACCCTGCCTTCAGTCACCGTGGCAAGGGGGTAGCTATCCATGGAAGACTCATCGAAACTGGAATGGAAAAAAATTACTTCATCAATATCTTCCTCATAATCCAATTTTTATTACAATCATATGCATTTTTTAAGCAATTACTAATTACCAAA
>JAUESH010000044.1:1571662-1584370 GCA_032275165.1 Synergus magnus | reverse complement strand
GAATCAATAATTTAAAACTGTTTCTAGTTTAAAATGCAATTAATACAAAAATTCGTTCATTTGAACGTTCAAAACTTCTCAGTCATAAGTATTGAGTATTTTAGGTGATTACAGAAGATTTAATTAAAGGGATTTAAGTAATTTCAAAAGATTAAAACTAAATTCAAAAATATTTCGAGATATTTTAACAGGGTTTGAGTGATTTAAATATATTTTAAAAGATTTCCAAAAACTTCCGAAGATTTCAAAAAATTTAACAGACTTTATGGAATTCAGAAACATTATTTATATTTTAAAATTACTTGAAACTCTTTAAACTCATTTTGAATTCTACTGAAATTCCTTAAAAATTCTTTAAAGTCACTCTAAATCTCTTAAAATCTCTTAAATTCATTAAAAATATCTTCAAATCTTTTAAATATTTTGAAATCTCTTGAAAATTGTTATACTCATTGGAATTATTTTTAAATCTTTTGAAATTCTTTAAAATTACTTGAAATATTTTTTAATTCATTTATAAACTTTGAAATTTTTTATAATCCCAATAAATTTCGACACATCTCGTTTAGATATCTCTTGTAAAGTCCCCAATGCCAAGGGGAATTGGGGACTCTAAAAATTGTCAATAATATTAATCCATTTAATAAAAAAATGCATAATTGAAAGGAAATAAGAGAAACTTCTATTAGTGTATCGAAACAAAATAAAAAGAATTCCCATTTAACGCAAATTAAGTCTGGAACAATTTTCCGGTTTGAAGATCGAGCGATTTAATTTATCAGTTTTGCAGATGAAGAGTCCAATCGAAGAAAGTATGTAACTGCAGAAAGCTGCCCCTCTACACGTCTCATCATTGTTTTCTAAGCAACGAAGAAGAAAGTTTCCCTGATTCTCATACCAAACAGTCGATTTTACTAAGGAATAAATTCATGCGCTTGACCTTCTTTACAGAAACAAATTTGCATTTCAATCGAGCCATTAATTAAACATATAAGGACAAGAAACCATTTCTTCAAGACAATTAAGAATAATTCCCATTGGCATTGAAAACAAGTGACTCATTATACTAGCCTGAACGCAGTAAATGTTAAGAACCTCGTCGATAACGATGAAAAATTAAAATTAAATTATTTTACTTCAGGTTGATTTAATTAATGAAGTTCATTTAACTGACGTAAAGAGACAAACGTATATCTACAATTTCCATACAACTTTGTACTTGAGTTGTTATCCATAAGCATCTTTCTGGTTAGAAAAGTAGTGAATCGTAAAAGCAAAAAGGTGATAATTGACTCCTGCTGTCAAACAAGTCGAAAGAGACTTCAACAAAAGGGGATTTCAAATGATCTTCCTAATTAATACCTGAAAAGTGGACACTATTCCTATTTGACCTGTGAGTCAGAAGGACCCTTTTACCTGTGAAGCAAACCCAAATTGGTCGAAAAAACTATTTTTCTTAGTGACCAAGGACAAATTTTATTTTCGTTGAAGGACTTGCCGAATTTAAGTAAAAAAAAAATATTGTCTTAAAAAAAAAAATATTGTCTTAAACTAGCTTAGGGAAATTAGTCGGATTAATTTAAAAAGTATTAAAGTCTTTAAGAGATAAAATGTGTGCACGCATTGAGGCGATGCTTCGTCATTATTTTCCGAAAGAAAGTTTTTCCAGCCACAACACCTGCGATCTGTCTCGATTTCACAATAAGTGACGATTCCCGCGTTAATTAGGCCTCTTAATTGAAACCTGCCATCTTTGTCGAGTGAATTATATGTTTATGCATCAAATTATACAGAACTAGCTTTTACTAAAACTTTTTATTTTAATGACCTAATTTTTTAATGGTAATTTCCTATTAAAATGAAAATAATATTTACATTTTCACCTTGTAATCCCAAAAAAATACCTCAAAATTGTAGATGACCCTATTTTCTTTTCATTAATTCATCGGCCGTAAAATAAAGAAAAAGAGTCCTGAATAAAAGAAAATTAAAAGCGGAGAGTGGCTGCAGAATGGATCTGTAATTATTGCTTTTCTCATTCGTTGAAATAAAGTCAAAGTCAAAGGTACCCGACTCATTGTCAGGGGAAAACCTTTTTATCGAATTGGTTCGACTGCACCCAACGGAATAACAGAATACAGTTATAATGCAATGAAATGAATTCACAGTACTAGAAATCTCAGAACAAAGCTGTTAATTAATTAATTAATTAATTAAATGTAACTTCTTAATCAAAATTGCTTTCTACGATCAAAGAGTAAAATATTAACAACTTTTAGCATACTGTTTCCATTAATTACACTCCCACGCAAGGAAAGAGAAGGAACAAGACTTTAAAAAGAAAACTACGGAAAATAATATTTTAGTACTTTCCTCTTTCGGCTTAAAGATTATGACTGGGAATTCGAGTATGACAATCATAAATTACAAACAGTACATCAGCTGGAAGGACACTTTACTTTTAGTTTGCGCTATTTTCCCCGACTGCGTCGTAAATTACACTTTCTACCAGCAGGACTTTTTTTTAAATTCGGTTGAAGCAATTTTACGACCTCAGTAAAATAAAATCAAAAATATTTTGAAAGATGGTCTCTAAATTTAAAAGGATATTTTATATTCCTTAAATTGTTACATTTAAAAGGTTCTAAATATCTCGAAAAAATGTTGATTATTAAAAATCCTAAAAAGCAGAGCTGACGATTGTGATCCACATATACATAAGTGCTACTCAAATGCGAGGCTTTTTAAGCACTGTGGCACTGTTTCAGAACAGGCCCTGAATGCAGAGACCATGTTTCGAATTTGCATTTCAATTTGCTATACAGGTGCACACCAGAACGAGAGAACACCGCTGCAAACACTACACAAAGGCGATAATCAAGTCAACTTGTCAGTCTTCAGGTGACAAACGCAAAGCCATCAGACAAAACATACGCCCATTTACGTGACTTTCAATTATCATTCTTGTATTAAGACCACATTCCATTTCGCACGCTTTTTATAAATTTTTTGTTTTAAATATTGTAATCTAAAAATTATCTGATAAGTTATAAGTTTCGAATAAAAGAATTTGTTTTTAAAAATTCAAGACGAGATAATAATCAATATGAGTTTAAGTTGCAAGTTATATACATTTTTTTCAGGATAGTATAGGTCAAAAAAACTCTATCGATTTGTCGTAACAATTGCGGTTGAAGGTTTTTCAGTGAAAATAATTTATGAGTACGGCACGATTTCTAGTTTCTATACCGGTTATTTACCGAGTCCGAGGGTAGAAAACCATTACGTATTAGGACATTAGGTAGCAGAGGGCCTATTCTATGTCTGAAGGCCCAGACCCCATGGGAAGTAGGAAAATAGAGAGAAAAACGTCACAATTGGATTTACATGCTTGAAATTCCTTCCCACTTCGAAACCAAAGCAGAAAATAAAATATTCAACACCATTAATATTGATTAGGAACTTATGGAATGACAAGATGTACTGCCAGCTGTGAATTATTAACAAGAAATAATTCTGGAGAATACAACTGCTTTGTATACATGTGTATATTAAATTAATTAGTTGTGTCTTATTCCGATATTGGAATTCTGCTCTTGAATTTAAATAGTTCAAATAATTTTTTTAAAATTTAAACACAAACTTTACGATCAAATTAATTAAACTACCCTCGTAGGTCATACGATGCACAAAGCAAATCTTAAATAATAAAACTTTACTTTCAAATATTTAATCATTCAATTTGGAACGACTTCAGTTCACAATTATTGTTCAACCAATAAAACTTTAAATATTTTTAATTAAATTAATCTGTATCAAGCGATTCGTCGCGAATTAATTTATAAAATTATAATTCTTCAACATTGAACATTAAAACTTTTTAGTTGTTTAACTGAAAGGCTGTTAGTTTGTAGTAAATTATAAAATTCGAAATGTTATTAAATTTAGAAGTGTATTTCGGATTTTCTGGAATTTGAAGGTATCAAAAGAGTTTGAGGAATTTTAAATTTCGTGGAATTTTAAGAGATTTAAAAAGATTTCACGAGGTTTCAAAATATCTCAAAAGATTCGAAAAGATTTCAAAATACTCCAAGATATTTCAAGAGTGATAAACCCCCTCAAATAATATATATTCGTAAGTTTTAAGATTCTAAATGACAAATACGGATCCTAAATATTTAAGCTTCCAATAAATCGGACAGCATCTCTCAGGATCAAAATATATATACCTATAATTAAAAATAAACATAACAATTTGGACTCACCTAAACGTTCGTTGTGTGGTCTTCATCTCGATGGTCTTCTAGATGTCCCTCATTTATATCCAAGCAGCACCTTCAACTTCTTTATATTTCACAAAATCTGCACTAAAACACACTTTAGCAACACAAGTTGTCGTTTTCGCGTTCAACTGAAGATTGACACTCCGAACTCACAGTTTTGTAAACGTAACTAGGAACCCGATAAATACCGATTAGTCACCTCTAGTTGACTAATCTTCCCTATCTTACACTTTCGAGAGAAACTGATAAAGTTTACAAACGGAAGATGCGATAAGTCCTTCACCGCAGGAAGCCAGTCGGGCTGTAAAAATTACTCGTACACAAAACACCGACCCCAAAAATAAGTTAACAACACTGTTCAGTCTCTTGGTTCCAGAGGCTCATAACCTCTCTCTTTTCGTGCCCGATCCAGATCTTCCATTCTGCGGATTCACGTGCACAACAACGAATCTTGAATCCAGATGGCACATGCACGAGATCTAGATTCGCAACTGGTGATTCAAAGCTCGTGTATTTAATTAAAATTCTCCTCAACTCTCCAGAGGGCCGATAAACGCGATCGTTCGATCCGCAACTAAGCTCTTCGAATCGCGATTTCAAGCTTGCAATTTTCTCCTTGCGCATGCGCAACCTTTCAATTCAAACTCCGAGGAAACGTTCTTCTACTTTCCCGCGGTCTCTCCTCGCACGTGCTTCTTGTTCCGGTTCCAAAATGGCGCTTGCTCCTTCTTTTATCGAACACCCAGACAGTCTTATTTTCAAAGGTAGATTCCCCACGTAGATTAAAGCTCCAACTTTCGTTGCATTCTCATGTTGAATGGGCATCCGTTTTCAGCAAATCCCTCGGACTTTTTTAAACCCTTTTTTTGGAGCAAGTGAAATTTTTTTTCGGGATGGCAGCCGGCAGGTGCAAAGAGGTTCGGCTGTTTACACAGGAACCAACCTTCCGATGAGCTGAATGGTGTGGACTGGTTCCAAGAGGATGGCCAGACTCTTTCGACCAAATACGGGGGTGTGAGAGGGACAGAAGAACGTGGACCGAGAAGTGTGTGGGTACCGTTCTTCGGACAGACGGACGGACACGAAGGTGGGAGGGAAAGAAAAAGAAAGAGCGATGGAAAGATGGGAGAGGAGAGAGAGAGAGTAAAGACGGCCACGGAATTATACGCGAGGAAGTACTGTTATACTTGACGGGGACCACCAAGTTGTGGATGCGAAGGATGGCGTTGCATATACTCACCCGCGATTGGCGAAATCTTAGCTGCAAAGGAGACGAGACCTGACTCACTATATCGATCAATCAGCTGCAGATCACGTCCTCAGTTTGCTAAAACACTCGCCTTTCTAATCTCAAACTTTGACCGCTCAAGTCTCACTATTCTCTTCACTATAAATCTCTCCTATCAGATCTTATTGTAAACTCCATCCCCGGCTTTTCAAAAGTCCTTCAAGACAACTGATAACTTATCTTTTTCAAATGTTTGTTTTCTTTTTTCTTCGTATAGAAACTCACTCTGCTGGCAAGGTAATCGTGACGAGTGGAAGTGGTTCACTGACTGTTGCTGGCACGCGTAATCAATATGTCATTGCAGCAATGCACTTTCAAACTGTTCCACTGACGGGTAACGTCAAAGAGGAGATTTTCCCCCGGGTATCACGTACCGTGGAGCGGATTGAACACTGAAATGTGTCGACACGAGACGTCACTCCACGAATCTAGAGATATACACGTGCGCTTGTATAAATAAAGCCGATGAATATTTTCTTCTGCTGCATAAACGTGGGGGGAGGGGGGCTTCTCAAAATCGATGACCCGGTCCGGGATCGCATTTCAGACGTGAAATTCGTGGATTACGATGACGTTTAACTTGAAAATTCATTTTTGTAATAATAACGCTGCGTGCTTCAGCGAAACGTGCTCTCCGTACGGCAATCGCGGCTCGACTGGATTGCTGGCCACCTCCACACGGCAAACTGTCTTGCATTGCCGTGTCAGCCGATCCGGGACTCCGGGGTCCCCCTGTGTACTATCTAGGTGTCGTATACTGTACAGGTTTCATTCAGGGGGTCCGCTGTCTTGTCCTTTTTCCTTTTGTTCCTTGGTTGGTGCCCTTTCTGCCCTTGTTTGTCTTCTCAACCTGCCAACATACAATATACAATTAGACGCGACTTTCCGGTAATAAGAATAAATTGAATACAGAAAAATTAATGTTTTCAGATTTCAGCGTAAAAGTGAAGAGTATTCTTTTATTTTGAACGCGCGGTTTTACATCTGCCTCAAATGCCATCAAATGAATAGGATATCTAGGAAACTAATTCATTTTTATTTTCCATATCGACCGTCACACCTACTTTGGATATTTGTCACCTTTTCACCTTTTTTTCAATTGGTACAGTTTAATCTTGTGAAAAATTATTAACATTGGAATTATATGATAATTCCGGGTCATTTAAGCATTGAAAAAAACTTTTCCGGATATTTAGTTAGTCAAAATATTTTTCTTCGACACTTGCAATTTTTTAATTGAATTGAAATTCAAATATTTTTAAATTCTTAAAAAATAAATTTAATCCCGTGAAATCCCTATTAATTCGTCAAAATTACTTGAAATCTTTTCAAATTCCTTGAAATTTCTCAAAATCAATTTAAAAATCTTTTAAATCCTTTGAAATTTTTTGAAAATCGTTACTCTTATGCCTTTTTTTGAAATCGCTTCAAATTCTTTAAAAACACTTAAAATCTCTTGAAATTTCTTTAAATCATTTACAATCTCTAAAAATCCTTTTTAATATTTTAAAATCACTATTAAAATCACTATTTAAACCCTTTTTTCTGTTAAATTCCTTTCAAATTCATATTTGAAATATTTCCTTTTTGAGTAGAATTTGTTTAATTTTTTAATATTATTTTCTAAGAAATTTTAAAATAAAGATTATATTTTTATCGTTAAGGAAAATTTTAAACTTCAACTTGAATTCTTAATTTTAATTTTATTGACTTAGATTTAAGGTCAAATTTTTTTTTCCTTTTAGCCAAATTTTCTGATATTTTCGTTTTTTTTTTTGTTTCAAGATTGCTTCAATTTTCTGTCACCTATTTCTCACCTATTTTTATTTTAAAAAATTCACCCTTTCACTTTCTTTAATGACAATAGGTACTGTGATGACTGTATAAGTTTTGAAATTTCAATTCTAATAAATTCAAGTCTTCTTCTCTAGAGTTAAAATAATTTTAATTCACATATTAAAATTGGTTTCATCTGTAATATATTTTCCTCAACGTTAGCAGGGATTAAAGAATTTTCTAAAACGTTTAAATAAATTATTAAAATAGAAATAAATATAAATTTGAATATTTTCCGACTTTATGAGTTATAAACCGATTTAATAATGATTGAAAGAAATAGGATTTTCCTTTTCTTTTCCCGTTGGTGGATTTTTAGACGGAGGAAAAATCACGTATTCATAGGAATTCAAATTCTCAACTATTCTCAGATCAACCCTTATTACCGGATTGTGCGTATTTGCAATTGCTTTTTAACACTGCTGGTCCACAAACCCTCCCGAGTGTATAAAGTAAAGACGTGCACCGGAAGCTTAAAATACTTTTCCATACGGCATATATACAGCAAAGAGGTCTGCAATTATTTGTAAAAGACATCGATAAATATAACTGAAACTGGTTTTTAACCCTCTCACTTACGGTTATGTATGGTGCATGGTGCTTGGTGCATGGTGTACGAGTGAAGTCACTTTATTCAGCTCTTACTCTCTAAATTTAAATCCAGGTTCTAAAATGATGTATAGCTTGACACACTTTGCGCCGTTCGGATTTTGAAGTCCGTAATTCAGATTAAAATAGGTATAATCAGTAATTCCTCATTCCCTTATTGGTGCTGGAATCAGAAATATTATTTAATTTACAACGTGGATGAACCTAGGATTCAATATCGTCATTTAATTAATTAAATCACTCATTTAATTCAACATAATCCGTCGATATATTCGCTTGAGTCCCACAAATTCAAGTTCTATAGGACAAAAAAAAAATTGAAATTCGTGGAGATAAAGAATCGCATCCCACACCATCTTCCGTAAGAAAACAATTTAACAGCAACTTGAATAATTTCTTCAGATACACACATAATATATATCAATATAAGATATAGTATGAAAAAAACAAATTTAGTACCAAGTTTGTAAAAAATATTTATATTGAAATAATCTGAAGAAATGATATTAAGATCACAGGCCATGAGGCTAGTGTAACCTGTGGATGTATGACGTTAATTAATGTCGCGACCTGTACTCGGGTGTATATTGTACTCACTCCTGTATAGATATATATACGTTTCTATGGAATATACACGTGGGTACATAAGCCCTATGTGTATGTTCAGGCAAGTCCGGCAACCGGTTCTGCCGATTTTTTTCCGAAAAGCACTCCCGACGGATTGTAAAATCTATATAGTTTTGCCAGGACGTTCGCATGGAAAATGATATTAGACCCTATCTATGGACAAGATAGTTAATTTTATTTTATATTTTTCTTCAGAAATAATAGGCTTCGCAGCACAAAATGCTCTCACAACAGGGGAAATAAGGGAATAAATTCTATTTCAAGTAAATAGATGGATTTTCAACCAAAAGTAAATGATTAAAAAAAAAATAGTAAGTTTTCAATTGATTAGTTTACTTTTTAACTAAAAAAAAATGAATTTTCAATGGAATGGTTATATTTTCAACAAAGAAAATTATGCTACCTGACCAAGAAAAGAAACCAATTAAAAGAACAGGAATCAAAGTCTAGGACTTGATATCTCTGTTTTAAAATTTTTCACAAAGATTCTAAATAAGCAAGATTCTCTATAAACTCTATGTTAAAAGTAGTACACAAAAATGGCCACTATAATTCATAAATTCATAAACACGTGTTTCGAAAGCAATTTAAGTTTCCTCATCAGGGAAAATTTGAGGGAGAACTACGGGTAATAATTATTTTAACAATTGCTGAATACATAAAAATTGTCCATTAGGTCAAACTGTAAAGAATCTTTGTGAAAAAAATTAAATCTTGAAAAACTAAAATATTAATATAAATAAAAAACAGATCGGGCAATTAATATTACATAAATAAATTTAATACATACATGTATTTTAAAATATCCATGGGACATTTAAGTATGAATTTTAGAAAGTTGGTACTTTTTGGAAACCGAGTCGTAGGGACGGGCAGAATTTAAATTTTACCGAAAAGAACCTTGAATGAGTTCTTGACCGCGGTTTGGGAGATCGCCAAGGTGAAAATAGGTTTAACAAATGAGATTTCCCGGACCATCAAACAGGTCTCTCCTTTCGAGCAATGTGATTGTGAAGAAAGATTTAGAGACCCTAGTTCGGTCCTTGACATGTAAAGACGGCAGGTCCCAATGGGAGAGGTTTACCGAATCCGAAAGAAAATAAGCTTTACAGATTGCCAAGTTACAATTAGCTCAGCGAAATTTCATATTTCGTGGTATTGTACTCTTGACTTGTAAAAACAGAAAAAGATGTTTTTCTTCTTCCACAATAATCTTGAAAATCTACAAGAAAATTCAGTGTCCTTTAAATGCCACTTGGACGTCCCACTTTTTCTTGACAACTAGCAAAACAACAATGTATGCGAGATTTTCGAGACATTTCATTACACCAATTTTTTATATAGGAATTCAAGTGATTTTTACGAAATTCAAAAGATTCTTAGGATTTTTAAAAGATTTCGTAGAAGTTTAAGGGATTTCAGAATATTTCATGGAATTTTAAAGGAATTCATGCAATTTAAAGATATTTTTAAGAATTCTAAGGGGTTTTAAGGGATTTTAAATATTGTGAAATTTTGAGGAATTTTAAGAGGTTTCTAAGGATTTTAGGAGCTTTCAACGAGTTTTAAGCAATTTTGAAGGTTTTTAGGAATTTTAAAAGATTTTAAATGTTGTTGTAGAATTTCTAGGACTATTAAGAGATTTTTATGATTTTTAAAAGATTTTGTTAAATTTAAAAGGATTTCGAAGGTTGTCGTATAATTTTAAGGAACTTCAAGCGATTTTTCTGATTTTTAAAGGATTTTGTAGAATTTTTAAAAATTGCATAGAATTTGATGAAATTTCTAATGATTCTAAAGGTGAATTTTGTAGAAAAAGATGCAAAAATAGAAAAAAAAAACAATGCACAATACAAAATAAAAAATATAAAATCCGAATGAAATAATCGAAATTGTTTAAAAAATGTCATCAGTCTAGCAACCTAAAAAATGTCATGAAGCGAACTTTTAATTCTACAATCCGGTCTCAACTCGATATATTTACTTACATCGTAACGGACTTTCATTTTTGCAAATTCCAATAATTGTCATGCACTGGATAATGTAAGGTGACACCAAGGCAGTCTGGTCATCGATCGTGATCGGTTCATGATCCTTTCCGCGATCGATCTTCAGGAATGCGAGGAGACAGCTCTTCTGCAAGAATAAAATTGCAATAGAGAATATAAAGCTGGAGCGGAAAGGCGAGAAAATGAGGTCGGAAGTGGCGAAAATCGGCTACAAGAGGTCGCAAAATAATCGCGATTTCATGAGAGAATCCCACGCGCATCTTGCAAAGAGCGTGCCTTATCGCTATCCGTAACTTCCCACGATTTTACGACTAATTGAAGTATAAATCGGATCAACCGCGGACTTTAATTATCCGCAATAAAGACTCAATGATCTGGAATACTTTCCCTTCGACTCAGCGCGCGAAAATCACATTACCAACGAAATTTGCTTCAATCAAAGAAGTCGTTGATTATATTAAGCAGTCACTTTCTCCTGGCACTCGGAATTAATAGTTGGTTAATTTCTTAAGTTATCTTCCAGAATTCATCGAGAATTTGTGAAGTAGAAGATTCTAGAAAATGGCAGGAAATTTCTGTAACATTGGTCAGAAATAAAAGAATATTCGAGAAAGTAATCTCACAAAATGTGAGTTTCATTGAAGAAGAGACTTATTTTTGCAAAACTGAACTCATTACTTCCTGTTCGCGGAATATCAGAATCCAGCAGATAAACTCATTCTAATAATTCACAGGAGTATACTTCAGAAGCAAATTGCGAATATAAAATTTTGCCGACAATGAGATAAGCGCAATATCACTTTCAACCTGTGCATAGTTCCAAGCTGTTGGAAAGGAACGATTTCGTTGTAAAGAAGACGATAAGGTCAGCTAAACTGACCTTTAGAGGTATCGCTTAATAAACAGGATCGTTAAGTGTAAGAAGAGAATTCATAAAGAAAGCAATTTATGAGAGTCAGGAGAATCCGGAGAGCTTTTCACTACACTTTTATAGAAATCATTTTTATCAGCAACCTGCGGAAATTAAAAAAAAAATAACCCAATGAGTGTACACAATAAAGAAATTTTGATCTGCTAAATATTCGATTTGCTAAATTTTGAATTGCTAAAATATTTCAGAATTACTTTAATAGAGATTAATTCAGAACTATCCTGAACATACAGATTAACAATTTACAATGACATTAATGACTAACACCTTGCAATAATTCAACAGCTTAAACCAAAATTAACTGACGCATTATCTAATTCGTGGGTATATAATTCTACCCACATGAAATTTATTAGTATAACTAGCTAAGGACAACTCATCTCTCGGATTTTAATCCAAAATGTGATACTGATACTATTTTCCAATACTAAAATTTGTTTTCTGGAAGAAAAACAAATTATTTAAAAGAAATATTTTCGCAATTTTTATACTAAAACGTGTGAAACAAAATTTTTTATGTCCCTTTTTTCCCATTTTCAAAAAAATCCCTTTTTCTCGTTTTTAGTTTAAATGCGGACTGAATCAATAAACTCCCATTAGAAAATTCAATTATTTTTGCTTGTAAGTTCAACTATTTGGTGAAAAATTCATCTTCATTGGTTGAAAATTAATTTTCACTGATGAAAATTCACTTTCTTGACTGAAAATAAATTTTTTATCGTTAAATTTATTTCGTTGGATTTATTCCCCTATTGTCTTGAAAAAATCACCATATTTCCTCCGTTTTGAGAGCATTTTGTCCCGTGAAGCCTTATATATCCTTCAAGATAATGTAGACTTCTGCAGAATACTTTTATTCCTGAAAATGGAGATTGAGTGGAATCTAGTGGTCGACATGAGAACTATTAATGTTTCAACGATAAGTAAAATTTCTTCTACTACTGTTTTAAAAATCTATGTTTCTAAATTTCTATAAATAAATGAAAACTATTCTGAAGCAATGGAAGTAAAATTAAATAAATTTTGATTTAAAAAATCAATCTTTCATTTTCCGAAATTTATTACAAAATTCTCTTAGCATGTACATATTTTTCTAGAAACATAAATTTATTAAAACTATAGTTC
>JAUESH010000044.1:1535167-1545445 GCA_032275165.1 Synergus magnus | reverse complement strand
TTTTATCTTGAAGTCTTTTTAAATTTTATGAATTCACTGTAAATATTTTGAAACGCGACTGTAATAATTTTTATGATTAATCTCTATTATGAAAGCCGAAGTCTTGCTATAGTAAAAATTCATTCCTTACTTTACTAAATAAAAATAGTAAAATATAGAGCAATTTTTCCTGAATATTGCAATAATGGGTCTCTCTTATCGCGAGATAAGCGCCAAGCATAGTAAAAACTAGACATTCTTTTCAATTTATGTACCACAAGTTTTGAATGTTCAAATAAAGGAAATATTTTTTCCCAATAATTCTATTTTATCCAAAAATATTAGCAGCTATAAAAGTAACAATAGGCATTTCAAATTTCTTTCATACAGAATTATTTTCAATACAAATTAATCAGTATTTTATAACTGTTTCCAGTTTAAAGTACAATCAATAAAAAAATTCGTTCATTTGAACGTTCAGAACTTTTCAGGCATTTCAATTCGGGATTCTTATTTGTGCGTTCTAAAATCGTTTACTCCAAACTTCATTCTTATCATAAAACATATGCGATCTCATAATTCGGGTCTGTTTTAATTCCCAAATCGCTCTTCTTTTATTATCAAAATCGCGTATCAAACTAAAGTGGGATTTTTTTTTCTTTTTCCAGAGGGCTGTTTTAATGCTGGAGTTAGTTAAGTTAGTTAAGTTCTAAAAGAATTTCTAGTTTTTACTGTGTGCGGGTTTCAATGTCGCGTATTTTTCCCACTCCAGCTACATACACTTACCTAACTTTCGACATGCAAATTTTACCTGCTTAATAATTATACATACTTTCATGCAACTTACAATGCTATGGTACTTGACGACCTCGCGTAAACGAACGCACTGAAGAAATATAAGATTCTGCAGAACCATAGTAGTGGTATGTGCCATACAAGGCAGTTAATAAGCTCCTCGGGCTTGAATTACTTGATGATAAGATGAGCAGAGACTATCAGTGGCTCAGGAATGCAGATGAATAATCTTCTTAAGAATATTTATGATATTGTGATTTGTTATTAGCAAAAATACAAAATAGCAATTTTACTCAAATATTTAGGTAATATTTATAGACGCTTTAATCTTCATGGTAAACCTTTGAACCCACGTTGTGATTAAACCTCGGATGGAACGACCTACTTTTAAGTAATTGATGTTTCTATTTTATAGTCGGGAAGTAAAACATAATTAGGAAGTCAACAAAATTTTAATGTCCGATTGGTTGGTGGAAGTCGAGTAACATTTGCATCCGGATGGACTGAGCAACGACCGTCGTTGTCACGTCCTGTTTCAATAAACCCACTGATATCGTGGCATCCTATTTTCCAAGTCCCCTGCTTATCGCAGGGCGCTTTTTTAAATTACCAAGTTTCACGTCAACGGGAATTCAGATTATTCGATCATGCATTGAAATAACTCATTTCCAATACTTGCTCTCTGATAAGTGCATCGCATTCTACGATCAAGAGTATTTATATAATTTATTCGACCGTGACAAGGTCTAGATACACTATTTCTCTCGAGAGTATGTTCGCATTCCTGATCGAATAACCTATATGCAAGGAGAAAGAAGATATTCTTGAGTTGATGAATAAAATCATCTCAAAATAATACCCAGTAAATAAATTTAAATAATACCCAGTAATTAATACATATTTGATCTAATCGGTGAAAACACCAAAAGCAGAGTGCTTACAGAAAATTTTATGAGGGAAGACAGTAGTAAAAATAAATCTAACTTCACTTTGCGATTCACTATAAAATATTTTTTTTTCCGGAAGAGTTTAAGCGCGTTCCTCGCCATTTCGAAACCGTTTCACGGGCTTTGCACTCTGTCATTAATATTATTATTGCCCGCTTTCCGTAGAGCGATTTAGCATATGAGACGCGACGCGCTTGCCGTATATCTAGTGAGTTACAACGTGCACTTAATGCTATAATATAGATGCTGCGTGTCCGTTTTAATTTACACGAATAGATCGGACAGAGCTGCACCTTTTCTTGAGATTTCTTATTCTTAAGCAATAGGTCGACAGAAAAAGGTTAAGCGCGGTCATAGCGTAAGCAAGTAAATAAGCAGAATGAGCTTCATCTCGCCAAACAAACTTTTATCCCCCTAATTATTCCTTGGTTAGTTTGGCTTCTTATCGATGACAATCAGGACAATAGTAATTCAGGCTTCACAGTCTTCACAACTATTTTTGCTTGAAAATTCAACTACACTCAACACCCACGTTATGTCACTTTTCGGGCATGGTCTGAAGTTGCCGCGAAACGCCTCGAACCCCTCATCGCGAAATTCTAAGGACAAAACACGAAAGTGACCTAGCGTGGGAGTTCTGTGTATTTTTTTTCATTAATTTTTATAAAGCGTTTAAAATTGAATTCAATGTAGTACCTGTATTACTTTTATTCAAAAGAATTTATTCCCCTATTCTCGTGAAAAATCACCCTATTTCCTCTGTTTTGAGAGATTTTTAGGGCTAGACAAACAATTATTGCTGAAGTACAAAAAGAAATTGGTACAAATACATCCCTAGATTTGTTAGAAAGATGTTTTTTAAATTTGGAAAAGAGGAACCGTTTTATTACGACCAGTTTTAAAGTTAAATGATACGAAGAATTGACTTGTAATTGTTTGCTCCAGACTGTAAAATGGTAAAAAAAGGTTACCTCCATTTGGAGGCATTCTTTTACGAGCCGTTTAAGTTGAATTATACACTCTCAAATATTTCACAATGGAACAGCTAATTTTCAGTCCTTCCTTTCAGTTTTCATCTCTACTGTTCTTTTGTAAAATATTTTAAATGTATTTGGAGCAGTTATTATCTTGTTTTTACCTCACATCCTTTCTTCGAATAAATATCGTTATAACAGAAGTAACGAAGATATTTGTATTCATATAAGGTACTCATTTTTTGAAAATAGGTGACCTCGCAAATCTTCAACGAAGCAACTTGGGTTATCTTTGTTTATTGTTCAATAAGAGTTTCAAAAGTAGTTTATGATTAATAGACATTTCGATTTGCTATCTCTGCCTTAGTCGCTTCTGTACAAACATTTGGATGTGTTCGTTGAGCTTTACGAGATTAGGAAAGGAGAGATTTGATTTTTTTGTTATATTTGTATTTTATTTCAAGTATCATTTATCAGCTGGAGCTAGAGAGATAATGCATTCTGCAGATGCGAAGTTGTTTTGGTTGATTCGCAGGAAGTTGAATTATCAAAGTCTTAACAGTAGTTGTGTTTACTTGTATATCATCTTACGTGTCACAATGACACACCGACCTCGATATTTGCTTCTACAACAAAGTCGTGACCAAAAGAGATACAAATTCCTTGTTCCGATTTCTTATATGGAAATAATAAGTCCCTGAGAGTCTACTAAGCTTGTCTGAATGTCGTGGATACGTTATTTTTCGAATTAATGGAGAATAAAGTTCGACTTTTATACAAATTCCGTAAATTCTAACATATCTTTTCAGTTTGTAAAATTCCGAAGAAAATAATCGTAAAACATGATTCACGGTCCGACTTTCGTTGACACACAGGTTTACGGTCAGCAATAAATGCTCGCAGGACCTGGGAAAGGGGGAATTATATACGACTTTGCAATCAAAAAGAAACCTATAATGAAAAATATGTATGTATATATACATATGTAATTATATAGGATTTATATGTATTTATCTGTATTTATATAGTTTAACCAAGGTCACAACAAATGAGAACCGTCTTAAATTCTGTCTATATGCCAATCTCCCTTCGCTCGCATTAAACGAAAGCCTTCAAAACTCAAAAACCTGTTTTGTCGAAGGGTTTCGACACCGACGAGTTACAGTGCCGTGCACTTTTTATTTCTAATAAAATTTTGACATGATTTAAAGAGAAGTGCTTCATTAAACTTTGGAAAGCATCTTTTGCCATGTAGAGAACTAATTTAGGAAGAGTCGCATCCGGTCGCTCGACCAAGGCAGAACCTGAAAGGAAACACACACTGTGGTCTATGCATGTGGCAGAAGTTGAATCCTGAATGCAATAGTTTCATGTACTTGCAATAAAGACAATGTGCGTGTTCCCGTTGAAGGTTCTTTGCATATGCGTACGCGTATTCACACGTGGAGGCTCTGGTCGCGTGCATGTGCATTATGTGCAATTATCGTATAGGACTGTCGACTTTGCAGTAGAGTTCAAGGTCCACTGCGAGTGATACGCGGTGGACGGATAATGGAAATAAAGTATGGGAACTTCACATGGAGTCAGAAACCCCATTGGCAAGGTCATTGCCACCCGACTTACATATTCGTCCATCCCGTTTCGTATTCCAGTATTCTTGCTTTCCTTTACGTAAATTATTGGCGCTCCCCCTTTTCCTTTCCTCACCTCCGAAACTTGTCCTGCATTCGACGATATTCAGCCGGTTATAAAACCACCTTCTTGCAGGAATGCAGCAACATTTCTTGAACAACATTTATCGTCCAGTGATATTTATTTGACTTTGCTACACGAAAAACGATTAATTGCACGGATAACGACTTTTTTTAAGGGAAAGTTTTACAATGTTTTACGCTTGTTATTTAAGACGAGGGATGTCAAATTTATTACTTAAAAAAACAATATTTCACAATGAGTTGCGAAAACAATTCTTAAAGCCTTGATCCAAATCATAACATTTCACAGTCTGAGAAATTTCGAGTCAACTGCTGTGGCACTTTATTTATGTAAATAAAAATACGTTTTTATTTTACAATGGGAGAAATAAAGTATTTTTATAAAGTGAATTACATAATTCACACTTTCAGACTTCACAGTCTTTCCCCCCTGTTTTTTCATTTTTTTAACAGTTCATTTTTCTCATGTTTTCAAGAAAGTTATATACCAGAAGTTTTGAACGTTCAAATGAACGAAATATTTTTTCCCAATTATATTTTATCCAGAAATACTGTTCCAACTAAAAATAACAATAGACATTACAAATGTCATTCAGAACTTTTCAGTCGTGTCTTTTTCTCCTTTTATCTCGTTTTTCACTTAAATGCGAACTGAATCAATAAAATCGTATAAAAAAATACAACTATTTTTGGTCGAATATTTACCTTATTTTGAGAGGATTTTGTGCTGTGAAGGCTGCACTTTGAATCAAAAGATTTAAAACTCTTGAGTCAGTATCGACCTTGAAAATTGACCTCATAAATTATTAATCAGCATCTGCTTCATCGATCGTGAAAGGGTGACCTTTATTCGTCAAAAATAAAGAGAGACTTTAGAGACCACAGACTTTACAAGCTTTGTATCTAACAATCTAATTGTGAGTAGTTGGATTCTTCACGGCCTCAATCGTTGCTGGTCCGTAATATGCTTTTCGGTTATGATCCGTGACCGCATTTTCCAGATTACGAACGTCCAACCCTAATTCCCTCGAACCAAACGACTCGCTGACTGCAATTCGATCCAAGTAGCACTCAATTCGTCCATCCATCCGCGAATAGTCGACCGCGGGAAAAACACTTTCACAACTCAAATTCCATCGCTATACCTATTGTTTCCGCCACATTGGTCATTAAAGCGGAAAGAGGATGTAAACGGTTTCCACTATTCCATGCGGCATTTGCCTTATTTTTTATTAACCGCAGACAATAGTTCAACTAAACTTTTCACAGCGATGCAGTTTCTCCAGAAGAAGCATTGTTTTGTGGCTTTTCGAGAAATCCTAATCATTAATAACCAGAATTATGATTATTCTAACCAGAAGATAGTGTTAAATATGTCCTTACTCTAAATTATCGTTAAAAGTGTTAGAAGTTTTTGGTTACAATATAACTAGACTAGCAAAAATTTACTTGATGTTGTCCGGAATTTTAAGGGATTTCAAGTGACTTTAATGAATTTTGAGCGATTTTAAAAAATATTTTAAGGGATTTTGTAAAGGCTTTAAAGGACTTTAGAAGATTTTATGTGATTTTAGAGAATTTAAAAGAATACTGAAGAGATTTTAAAGGATTACAATAGATTTTATGGAATTTTAAGGGATTTTTAAGAGATTTTACAAGATTTCAAGATATTTCGAGAGATTTTAATACATTCCAAGAGACTTTGAAATTTTTTAAACGATTCCAAGACATTTAGAATGATTTTAAAGGATATCAAGATATTTTAAGTGATTTTAAGAAATTTCAAGAGCTTTTAATATATTTAAAAAGACTAAACGAATTTAAAGAATTTCATCGAAGGATTTTAGGGATTTCATTTGATTTCATGGAATTTCGAGGGATTTTAAAAATATTTTAAGAGATATCATAGAGACTTTAAAGGACTTTGGAAGATTTTAAGTGATTTTAGGGAATTTCAAGGGATTTTTAAGAGAGTTTAAAAGAGTTTAAACATTTTCAAGAGATACTTTAAAGCATTTCAAAGAATTTCAAGGGATTTTAAAATACTCTGAAATACCTTAAAATTCCTAGATTTACCATAAAATGTTTAAAATCATTTGAAATTCCTGAAAATTCCGTAGGATATTTTTAAATGCCTTAAAAATCAAAGAAAACGCTTTAAAATTCCTTAAAAATCGAAGAAAACATTTTGAAATCCCTTAAAATTCCTAGAAGTTCTATGAAATTTCTTAAGATCATTTGGCTAACAATAAAACTAGGTCATTTACCTCCGTTTCGTACAGATGGAGGTAAATGGCCTACTTTTAGTAAAAAAATGTTTATTATTTATGGTAAAGTATCACATGCCCTTAAAAGCTTTGAAAAGTCCTTAAAATATCTTAAAATTTCTGAAAGTTCCAAGAAATACCATGAAATATTTTTTTTTCTAGCCATATTAACCAGAATTTGTGGTTAACGTAACTAAAAATTTTTCTAATAATTTTAACCAGAACTTTTTTGGAGTATTTTTTCCAAGGAAGCGTTTAATTTTATTGTCCCTTTAAATATTTTAAAATCTCCTGAAATCCCCTCGAAATTTGTACAAATCTTTATGTTTTCAGTTTAAAATTAATGCTTCTCATATGCTTTTACATTTCTTTAACTGGATGACAGCTCTAATACTCATTTTATAACGTCGCGTCGTTTTAACGGTAAAACCAGTTGCCCTATTCAAGGAAGTTCACTAATTGAAAAACATTCTATGACTGGTTTAGTTTTTCTGTTTTATATCGTAAAAACACTTGCTGTGCGAATGAATGAATCCGAGTCAGAGGAAATCCTTGATGATCAACTTGATCTCAATTTCGGTTCTCAAACAATAAAGGTTCATTATTAAATGAACAAAAGAAGATATTATCTTCCATTCCAATAAATTGTTTGCTAACCAAATACATCTTTAGTTTCTGAAAATTGAATAACATTTCGATTGCATAACATGGTATATTTTATGATAGAAAATCGCGTAATCCGCTTGAAACCTATTGAATCTTATCATCCTTTCTACCGCAACAAAAATCGCATAAAATGTGTAGTAAATCATCTAAACAAAATTGAATCTGAGCAGAATTGAAATCTACGTAAAATTTATGAGCCACTTAAGTTTCTTTCAAATTTAAGTAACGTATAAAGCTACTTTTTCCGCAGATCTCCAAGGTGGAGAAAATCTGCCTACATGTATATAGTCAAGGTATGCAAGAGCTGAAGAGCCAGTCGTTTTGTGCGAACCTATAGGAATTTATGGCTAATAGTGGGCGATGGAGCGCATCTGCAATTTATTCGAAATGATAATACATAGATTGATAGTACTCTTCGGACTACTGACTGCTCTGAATTTTTTTGCCGATAATGTGACCGTCGATGCGTCCTTTAAGTTGCATTTCGCTTCAAGATTCGCAAGGTTCTTGTGAAAAAAGCCTTTTCATCTCGACGACTCGCATTCGAACCAGCAGGATGTTTCATTCAAAATGACAGAAAGGTGGTACTATAGGGTAATAACTGGCCGTGCAACTGCCATGGCATCGGAAGTTAGGTTCGTCCTTACGTTAACTTATACGCCTTTATGCTCTCACTATAAATGCACGTTTTAAAAAGAGGATGTAGTTAACCAACCAAGCGTTTTTAACTCTTCCATAACCATCAGGAAGTTGACATTGTTAACAGAAACATTATTTTAGGTTTACCATTTGGAGTAAAGTGAGCGAAATTTACTTAATTCGAGTTGATGGAGATTTATTGGCCTAAGCCATGTATAGAGTCTGACTCAAAATGAGGCAATGATAAAAATAAAGTTTGTCTAGAGAGAAATTAGTATATTCGTAAAGTTGAACCACTTCCCACCTTTTCAAGTTTTGTTACAAACAGATGTAAAATGATCCTGATTTTAAATGTGGCTGTTTTGTAGAGTGAAGTTATGAAATATTTTTCAATATGCATATAAGCATTTCCGAAAGTATTTTCACTTGACACATTTCTTACTTCTCTTATAGGAAATCCTTCTGGCACTCGTGAGTATGGAAATAAAGAAAGTATCAACTTCCGTTCTTTTGAAGACATGCCAGTAGTTAGAGCAATGCGCAAACGATGATTTTACGATTTTACTATGACAAAACGAGGCACTAACCGTAGGGTAAATTCGCTTGTCCCTCGTGCATGTAAACACATGTTTTAACTCATGCAATGACGAAAGAAGTTACGGGAAGGTACTGACAGGAATTCTGGTCAAGGGGTTTATTATATAAACTCCTTCCTTTTTTAATGTTCTTCATCTATCATATTTTTTCCAGCAGCGATGGTTGTGCTCGAAAATAACTGATCGTAAAAACAAATCACCATACAAAATGCGTTACGCGACTTCTATCAATAATAAAAAACCTTTAATTTTGATGAAAGACCTGCAATTTATTTTCGTCAGCAAAAAAATGTTCTAAGGCAATTTTCTCTTTAAGAAAATTTTAGTAAAGTGTTTCTATTTCATTTTTACGAGCAAGGTGTAAGACGTGAATTACTTAGACAATATAAAACTGATTTACTACTACCTCCTCTTGATCTTCCTCTACTTTTGACTATTTTTTTTTTAAGATTTACGTTTTTCAGTCAATGCTGGGGATAATCATATCGTGTAAACGCTTCCTGTTTTCACTAGGATAATTTCGTACAAGACATGTCTTGAAAGGGGCTTTTGCACTCACTTGCTTTTCTATATACTATAATACTACACAGTACTGAGAATATGTAAACGTCACTTCTAATACATATAGCGTATGAGAAGTATTACCGCTATACGTAAACATGTAGTAGAAGAAAATTCCGACGAGCTGTGTGTCTACTTTTCCACATGGAAAAGTCAAGGCCCGTTTCCTTCTTTGTCTCTTTACGGCACTGTTTCACATTCTCGTGTAAATATTCATACGCGTTGCAATAAGAATTTCTCGGGTTCATTACATTTCTTTATGTGACGAGTATTCTATTTATTTGTTGACAGTTTTAAGAGAGTTAAAAGAGGATTTTTTATAAAGGTACAAATATTTCTACTCTCTAAAGAATTAGTGAACATTTTTACGAATCCTCTTTTCTTTTCGAATCTGCATTTTGAGTAAAAATTAATGAAGAACTTTCATTAACTCTTTAATTCTGATCCGAATATGGTCACGACGAATGATGAAATTTCAAGGGAATTTCTATACTATGTAGGACGAAAGATTCTGTGACATTCTCTCAACAGTATCCGGAACTGGTTTTGTATGTAGCTTGCATCCTACTAACAAACCCGCAACAGTTATGAATTACAACGACCTCAAGACTTTTCCTCAAGGTCGTTGAGAGAATTCACGCTTGACGTGGAGCTTTCATTCAACGGTAATATTTCAGAGACAATCAACGGACTTGATTTATCATCGTGTACATTCCACAATCTACATAAAATCGTCAAATGTGTATGCAAATTTACTCGTGATTTCTGCAAGTACATACTAGTCAATTACGAAAAATCTAAAATTGCAGTTCAATCCTTTCTAAAAAAAAGTGGTGTAATGAATAGTCTCGAGAATCTTGCATACATTGTTATTGCAAACCTGATTGGCTTTTGATTGATTTGAAGTTAAAAGAAGGAAAACAAAATAATCGCGCGCGTTTTTGTTTGTTCGTTCTTTAAAATTTCACCAAAAAACTCTTCAAATCTCTTTAAATTCCATAAAAATCTTCAGTCATAAATCTTTTGAAATCCATGTTAAAAAACGTGAAAATCTCTAAAAATTCCTATAAATCACTTGAAATTCCTTAACATTTAAAATTCTACAAAATGTTTTAAAAATCAGAAAAATCTCTTAAAAT
>JAUESH010000044.1:1497435-1530597 GCA_032275165.1 Synergus magnus | reverse complement strand
TCCCAGCAAAAATCCATGTGCTTATTTACCATTTGAGGCTAATAAATGTTTCTATATAAGTCACGTGACTTGACCTGATGACGACTTGACCGGGAAACCGGGAAATGACCAGGAATATAATTTTAAAACCGGATGTTTACTCCTGATCGCAGTAAAATTCAAATGTTCATTATTTAATAATTATCTATACTATATGAATAGGTTTGAAGCTTCAGACGTCTAGTCTGACGATTTTTTTTACATTTAATGGAATAAAAATATAAAAAAAAAAAAAAGCTCCCGAAGTTCCCAAAACCTGAAATTTTTATTTATTAAGTAGCAGAAATTTATCTGGCGTTACCCAGGATTTTAGGAAATTTTAAGGGATTTCATTTTATTTCCTTCACATTAGAATCAATTCCTTGAAATTTCTTAAAATCACCTAAAATGTCTTGAAATCTCTTAAAAATTCTTAAACTCTCTTGAATTCTTTAGAAATCCATTGCAATTCCTTACAATTACTTGACATCACTTGAAATTTCTTAAAATCCTTTGAAATTCCTTAAAGTCACTTAAAATCTGATGAAATCCTTTAAGATGTCTTGAAATATTGTAAAATCTATAGAAATCGCTGTAATATCCTTTTTATAACTCTTTCAAACTCTCTCAAAAATACCTTGAAATCTTGTGAAAAGTCTTGAAAATTTTTAAACTGTCTTGAACTCCTTTAAAAATCCTTTGAAGTTCCTTAAAATCTCTTGAAATCCCTTATATTTTCTTAGAATTTCAAGGGAATTGTTTAAAATTACTGAAAATTTCCTTTTAATTCTTAACTTTTAAATTTAACTTTTAAATTCCACAAAATCCTTTGTAATTTCAAAAAAGCTTTTGAAATCCCTTTAATTCCACAACACATAGAATTTCTTTAAGAAAATTTTCAAATCTCTCAAAATTCATTTAAAAAATGCTTTGGTATCTAAAAATTCCGCGAAATCCCTTAAAATCAAGTAAAATTCCTTAAAATAACTTGAAATTCCTTAAAATCACTCAGAGTCTCTATGCAATTCCTTGAAATTCCTTAAAGTCATTTGAAGTATGTATTCTAAAAGCCCGAGCAACGCTGGGTAAATTTCTGCCAGTAAATAAATAAAAATAAAATGGTTTCGGGAACTTTTTTTTTGATATTCTTAATCCAATAAATGTAAAAAAAATATATAAAACGTTCGTCAGACTAGAGGTCGGCAACTTCAACCTAATACTATATAAATATAAAAACGTTACTTTTAGTTGACCGGAAAAATTGAAAAACTTGACCGAGAAAAACCGGAAATGACCGGGAATTTGAAATCACCCGCCAAATCGCCAGCCTGCTCCTGGAATTTAAAGAATGTAAATTAATAGGAGAAAAATATCATTTTTAATCAAGAATCGCGTGAAAGAGGTCGCTTAAATTGACGTAATAGTGAGAGATCGAGGTCGTGAGGCTGAAGATTGCATAATATCCCGGACTATGTACGTAATAAAATGGTTACTGTTTTTCCAAGCTTTAGAGAGGTTTAATTATACAATTATACATGCATACTATAATTGTGTCGATGACACTATACCTGCTCTCGGTTGAATTAGCTTGGATCGAACTTAACTTATAAGGCGATTCAATATCCATGTTTACATTTTTAATCGAGTTAATCAGCTGATATTTTACACCCCTTCAGGCGGCGATTCGCATCAAATACAAGACTTATTCACTGCTCGATACACTCGAAAGCGTCGGACTTTTCTGTCCTCTCGGAGAAAGTAGGCAAAAACTTGATTCCTTGAGGAACGCAGAGTATGGAATTTCATATCACTGGCAGCAGACTGGGATGCTTTATCTGAGAACGCTTCGAGAATTTACAATTTCTTTATTAATCGAATTTTATAGTACAAAATTTTCGAGGATTTCTTAGAAAAAAGTTTTGGTTAAAGTTTCCAGATGCGTCTAGTTAAAAAATTAAGTACCAGAAGTTTTGAACCTTCCAATAAACGAAATATTTTTTCCCAATTCTCTTTTATCCAGAAATATTGCTCCAGATAAAAGTAACAATAGGCATTACAAGTTTCTTTCATAGAAAATTCAATACAAATTTTCAATACAAATAAATCAATATTTTAAAACTGTTTCTAGTTTAAAATACAATCAATACAAAAATTCGTTCATTTGAACGTTCAGAATTTTTCAGATATAAAAAATTTCTAGTTTTGTTAACTACAAATTCTGGTTAATTAACTCTGGTTGTTTTTTTCTGGTTAAAAGTTTTCTGGTTATTATTTCTTCTCTTTAAATTCCTTGGAATTCCCTCAAATCACTTAAAACTTTCTAAAGTTATTTAAAGTCTCTATGAAATCCCTAAAGGCCTTTGAAATTCTTTAAAATGCTTTAAAGTCGTTTTAAATATCTTAAAATCTCTACAAATGTCTCGAATTCTTGTGAAATCTCTTGAAAATACTTAAACTCTTTTAAACTCTTTTATGGAATTTCTAGGAAATTTAAAAATATTTTAAGGGCTTTCATAGAAATTTTAAAGAACTTTAGAAGATTTTAAGTGATTTTCGGGAATTTCAAGGGATTTAAAGAGCACTCAAAAAAAATCTGGTCAGAAAAACTAGAATAAAGTTCTGGTTATTCTAACCAGTTTTTTTTTGAGTGTAAGAAAATTGTTCTAAAAAAACTCTTCTAAAAAATATAGAAGTGACTTTTGCTAACTTCTTAAGCTTGCTACAATATGCAAATTGTGTATTCCTCTCTCATTTCTCTGGATCTCTTCCTATTGACCTTTCTACTCGTAATAATTGCAAAATTGTTTCATTTTCCAAGTAAATTACCTCCCGGTAATTCCGTTCCGCGTTTCTGCATATCTTTGTTCGCGCTTCTGCCGATTCAGTGGCAAAAAAAAAAGCGAGAAAGGATCTTTAAGTGCGCTAGAAAAGGAACCTTTTGAATCGCATTTTCGCTGGGTTAAAGATTTTTGTTTCATTGATACACCAATTCACGAAAAATCTATAAATAGTAAGTCAATAGAGTCTTTGAAAATTCTGAAATAAGCGGAAAGGTTTTGGAAAAAAACATTTTATCAATTTTCCCTTTTTCTAAATATCAAGATAATCAAGATAGGGAATACAAAAATTGTTAATAACACTGGAAGCGATAAGGTAGCAACGCTCATTTTTCGTTTTGCTTGCAAATATTGATAATGCATATCAGAGACAATATAACTACTATAATTACAATAATTCTGTTTGGATGGCACGAAATAATTGTAAAGTGACAACTTTAATGATATCTTTAAGCTGAATTATGGCGCTCGATATTTTTAACTATATTTTGGATACAGAGCATTTTAAGCTAAAATTTTTGTTTTGAAAAGGTGCTGAAAGAAAGTATTATAATGTGAAATAATTAGGTAGAGGATTTATTTGAATTTATGTCTTTGCCCGATTTACCAGATTAAATTTGAAAGATGTTATTATATCACTTCAGAAGTTTGCAGATGCTAGACTTCTGGTGCATTCGAGTTTAGAAGAAGTTTCATTACATAAGTACTGGAACATACGAGGCGGTGAGCAGTCTGACGACTATACGGGATCGGCTTGAGAGCTTTTTTCCCTTTTTCTCTTCCTTTACACGTAGAAACCGCGACATTCCCCTAGTGGTCGGGCGCGGCTTGACATCGTTCACAGAATTGTCATCAGCTCAGGTCGAAATCCAGCGGACTTCGGTAAAAATCAGAATCCTGTTACTATCTCTGGTTACAGTACTTGGAAAGCCAAGTTATATCGATGTTTATACGCCAATATCGATTTATTTGTGACCTTAATTTCTTCCTGGAGAGAAAACAAGCCTAAAAAAATTACCATAGAAGAGAAATTTAAAAATTTAAAACCTTTAGCTGAATTCCTTACCTCAAAACGCAGCGTTGATAAGAGATCGCTTAGTAATTGTATGTAAAAAGGAGAATTATAATCGTTTAAATACAGAAGCCCGGTCATGGTATATGAGTAAGGAAATTACATTTTGTTTCTAGATAATCTACAACTCTATTTCGAAATTCGCTGCCTTTCGTGTCTATCAACTAAGAGCTAAATAAGATATAAACGGTTTTGAAAAGCCTCATGTATATTCATAAATATAATATGGTATTTAGAGTTCTATAAGTTTTGCTAATTGGTTGCATATATTGAATCAAGGCAAAAGTAAACAATGTCAGAGAATTTTGCAATAAAGGATCTTTTTTTATGTTATTTACTTTGCAATTTTCCCGGATAATAAATAATGATTAAACTTTCTACCTCTGGTCATCGGGCTATACATTGAAAGGTGAAAATGTCACCTTCAGTAAAAGTTAGCATAACGAATTGGCAGCTGAATATCAAAAAGGAAAGTGGATAATCACGTGTTCTGAATACTGAATCTCTGTGAATGTAAATTCAAGATCGTTTGTAAATGGAAATTTTAATGGAAATTATATTGTAATACTTCAAGGTTGTTTGATATAAGGGTTTCGATTTATCACCAAGCTTATTGGTCACGTTTTGTACAGCAGGGAACTTTATATTCTAGGAGAAAATTAAGTTATTAAAATAAATAATCTAAGAGGTCCAAGGTTGTCTATATTCAAATTCAAAAGATTGCCCTTGGCCGAGCTACTTCAAGTTTTTCTGGTTTTTGTCCCGCGTCTTTGCCTCACAATGAGCAGCTGCTGCACGTTGAACAGAGCATGAAGAATGTGGAACTTGGCGACTTGTCTCTGTTAACATTCGAATCCTTCTTGTCCAGAATAACGTTATACAGAATACCACCTGCGAAAAAAAGATAACGTTAGGCATTTTTACAATGAACTAACGCGTTAAGTCAACCCCTGCCTGAAATAATTGTTGGTACTGTTATCAAGTGACATGTTTATTGCTCGTAGTATGTAATCGCATCCAAAGAAGACTGGCTATTTTCTTCAGGTACTATTAGATCCAGTTCTCGTTTTTTCAACCAACTTGATTACTCGTCGGCATATGAGCTAATTTTTTAAAATATTTTTGTTAATTTCAGTCATCACAGGTCGAAACCTATTCACTTTTTTTCACCTATTTGGAATTTGTTTACCTTTTTCACCTATTTTGGACATTTGTCACCTTTTCACCTTTTTTCAATTGATACAGTTAAATAATCTCATAAAAAATTATTAATATTGGAATTATATGATAATTCTGGGTCATTTACGGACTGAAAAAAACTTTTCCTGATAGTCAGTAAAAATATTTTTATTTGGCATTTGTAATTTTTTAATTGAAGTTCACATATTTTGAATTCTTTTTAAATTCTTTTTAAAAAAAATATTTAAATCCCGTGAAATCCCGATTAATTACTCAAAATTTCTTGAAATATTTTCAAATTCCTTGAAATTCATTAAAATCAATTAAAAGGTCTTCAAATTTTTGAAATCCTCTGAAATTTCTTAAAAATCGTTAAACTCTTTGGAATTCTTTAAAAATCTGTTGAAATTCTGTGAATTTATCTTGATATCGAATTGGTTTGAATTCTTTTCAATTCACCTTGAATACTTTTTGAAATCTACTGAAATTGTCCAAAATTTTCTTAAATTCCTCTTCAATTCGAACTCGAATTCTTTTGAAATATTTACCATTCTCTTGAATTCTGTTAAATTCCTTTGAAATTCATATTTTATTTTTGAGAAGAATATTGTTTATTTTTTAAAATTATTTTCCAAGAAAGTACATTTTACATGAAGTCAAGCTTGAGAATTGACACTACAGGTTGATATATTATAGATTAGAGTGGCGAGGTCAGAAGTTTTTCAAGTGAATAAGAAAGGTTCTTTCTATTCTTTTATTGTTCTCAGTTGAACTATAAGTAAGAAGCCTATAAGTGAACTTCCTCTTAGTTTGCGCGAAGTGAATATTACGGTGACGTAGCATTCAGCCAAAAAACCAGCGAGTTGTGACCGGTTACTGTTATTCGGGGTTACATACCGTACAGTTGCTTCCTTTCTCACTCCCATTTTCAACTGATTCGCGCTTATTCATAATCCGCAGTATGGAATCGAATTTTTTGCCCGCAACCTGGTTCAATACACTGCATTAAACTGACAATGACTCCTCTTACTGACTCTTAAACCGTTTACTTCGTTCTATACCAATTATCGTGTCAACAGCCAGAAGAAAAAAGATTAAATTACTTGGCATTTAGACCGTGTTTAATCAGTGAAATTAACTGAACATTCAGACAAATTTAATGAAAAGACGGTTAATCTGACAGATTAAGAGAATTTCAAAGTTTTTGAGACATTTTCGAAGTTTAAGAAAACAATAAAGAGATTTTGAAAGAATTTAAGAAGAGTTTCAGAAATTTTATAAGCTCTCGAAAAAGTTTTTATGATTTTGAGGGATTTTTAGCAGTTTCAAAGAATATATAAATTTTTATAGTAATTTTACAAGCTTTCAAGAAAGTGGAAAGGGAATTGCAAGATTCTTGAGGAAAAAGGGATTTAAATGGAGTTTTGCTAGTTAGGGAATAAGGTCTGAAAGAAATATATTCAAATAAATATATTTCATATTGTTCTTCCTGTTACCTTGATAATAATGATATTTTTTGTTTCAGCATCGAATTCAATTTGATGATACGGCTACTCGTACCTTTGAATATCCCAGCGAAGCTTCCATGCTTGAGGGCGATGGAACCAGCGTGGATGGAGAAACTTCCGGTTCCGGCGAACCGTTTGGAAGTAACAACACTAGGCCATCCACCACATCGTCGACCAGTTTACCTTCACTTCTAGGCAAGTTACAAATCGCGTTTTATAGTCCTACTATCTTTCCAATTAATCGATCTCGATTGTCCCGCCTTTCCATAACAAAAACTGTTCTCTTGTATGAAAAAAGTTTGGAGGTGATAATAACAAGAGAGGGAACGCGCGCAAAATATAATTACTGCTGGAATTAATTTTCGTTGGAAGTAATTTACTTTTTACCTTTGGTTTTACTAAAATTAGTTTCCACAACTTACTTTCAACTTAATTATTATTTCATAAATTGCAGGTGGCTACTGAACCGGAAAAATAGGGAAAGCCGGGAAATAACTATGAATTTATTTTTGACCGGAAATTTCTTAATTGTTAGTAGTTTAGTAGAAAAACTTATCCAATCATCTTAAATGTCACTTCAAGTTATACAATTTTCAGCATTTTAAATTTTAATGATCGGGGTCATTTTTCTAGTTTAGTGACCATCTTGAAACTGTCTTCAAAAAAGGTCCTTTTTTATTTTATTCTTTCGTGTTTTAGGTTTGAAACTCTGAGATGTAAAACTTTAATTTAAGGAAGAAAAAAGTCGATTTTTATTAATAGCTTACTATTCAATTTAATGACTGTTTTTGAAATAATATTTTTTCCCCTTTTTTCAATTTTTTCAGAGGTGTCTCTAAAATATCGCCCCTTAAAAAGTGCCACATTGCCTCGAACTTTCGTTGAGTTTGATCCTGTAAAGGAATCTTTGGTCTAACTCTTCTTGGTCACTACATACAACTTTCTGTAATTTTACATGCTTTCTAGCTAGAAAAACTTTTTTTATTATTTTTTACATTCGCTTTATACTTACTTAGTGGCAAGCATGTTTCTCTTCAATTCTCACAGTTTCATTTGAACTAGTTTTGAAACTCACTTTTAGATTAACTCTATTATCTACGACACCAGAAAAACGCCCGATACAAGTTCTTCCAATCTAGATTAGAGCTTTATCAGATCAGCGTTGGGGAATAACTTTAAAAAAATTGAAAGTATTTGAAGTACAGCAAAAAAGTTGATCGAAAAATATAAGTTTAATAAAGTATTTGAAGTACAGCAAAAAAGTTGATCGAAAAACATAAGTTTAATAAAGTATCTTTCTATTAAGAAATACACAGTCATGACTTATTGAAATAAAACTGACCTTTTAGTTATTTATAATTTGTAATTGAAATATATTAAACCCAACTCTGCGCCTGATCACAGCAAATTGAATAAAATTACTGAGCGAATAGTGATTGTAATTAATATTACAAATGCATTGCTAATATTGAAATATGTTTTACAGGTGGAGGAGCACTTGCAACATACACTCCAAGCAAGGTTGATTTAGCTTCAGAAGGATTTGAACTGGGAGTGACCAGAGCTTCGATTTCCACTCTTCCTTCAATGACCTCTACTATGCAACCTGATAGTCTTACTGAAGTGGATTATCTTAAGCCAGCTAAAAATCCTGAGGCTTGGGGCTCTGAAACAACTCCGGATATGATGTTCTAGCAATTCAAATGAATTACTACTTGAAATAACTAAAGGCATTATAAGGATATTGTCGTAGAAAAGCATTTTTCTTGAAGAAGAAGCCTTATTTCTGCTCACCGATCTTCCGAAAAATTACGCCTCTAAGCATACGTTAAACTGAAGAAGAAAGATAGTTACTTTCAGAAGGTTACAGAATCTTAAAGTAAGAAATTCGATGCGAATGGAAGATTTATCGAAAAAAAAACGGAAGGACCAGAACGCGATTCCTTCGGAAAATTTATACAAACACAACAGAAAAAGTTGCGCTGATAATTTTTTGTATTGTCATTTCATATAAAAATACTTTCGTCTTTGATTGCTGTAGATTACTTTTTCCGAAAGGTTCGCTTCACATCGAAATGCGTTTATATTAGAGGCTTCGACGTAAGTTTATGCGAAAGTTCATTAGACATAAATAAGGAAGCAACTAGATGATGTCATTCCAATATGCATTTATTTTGTATTCTTCTAATGTACCAAACACGTAAATCATTTTTACGCAATGCGTTTAAAACTGCCAGTGATGAGACTTTTCAATCGTCAATCAACGCGGAGAAGTCACTGATCGATCTTCCGTAGAACCAGAACGCATATCATCTTTTTGGAAGATATATATCCGAAAGAATTCAATTATTTAGAGACTTTTTGAAATTACTTTAAGCCAAATCCGCAGTTTTATGCGAGAATTTTGTAGGCGATTTTGAAGTTCATTAAGTAAGTGATTTCTGGAAAAATAATAAGAGAAGAAGCATTCAAGTTTAGATTTGTAAAAGTTCTGCCAAAGTAGGGCGTAAGTTTACATAAGAGTATTTAATAAAAACTTTCAACCATTGAAGATTGTAAGAATTGTACATTCGAAAATTTCATTCCAAGCGCGGTATGCCAAAGCGTTTCATATTCACGCTTAAAATCGTCAATCGTTGTGAAAATTAGAGCTGGGCTAACAAAATAAAATTAATGTATACGAAGTACGAACGTCTAATACAATTAACGAAAAATTTGAAAATGATTTTTAATGTCTCCGGCATTTCAGAGTAATTCAAATGATTAGACCTTTGGAAGTAAATTATAACTTCTAAAAACTAATTACATTCCATAATGTGAAAAATCAAAGTATTATATATAATATATTCGAAGAGATATTATAAATTATAGCCCAGCTCTGTGACGAATTAAACCAGTCTGTAAATCGTACTAAATCATTATCTTCGGTTTCATAAGTTTAGAAACTGTAAGAGCTTTTAAAGCTCAACGTACTAAATTCATTTAATTTTAAGCGAATGTAATTCTGTATATACTAAATTATTATTGTTCCCGCACTCGAGAACAAAAAAGTGCTTCGCTTAATCTCGAAGAGTTTAAAGTGGACTTCTTTGAGAGGGACTTGTGTGTGTATCTTCGGTTTTATTTTTTTTTCTATGTACGTCTGCAATCCGACGAAACAAAATGTATTCTGAATCGTATTAGTATTTAATGTGTGATTGAATCAACATATGATAAACGTAAACGTAATTTATTAACGAGATCGCGAACCGTTTATAGCGAACACGAAGATTATTTGGAGGTATTTTTGATTCCTCGATTGAATCTTTTTTTTAAATATGTTTGGATGTATCGGTTCGACGAATCTTTGTCATTGTGATGTGCTGTTTTCGTTGAAACGATTTTCTATTTTTTTTTGTTCGATGCGTAGTCAGTAGGTCAGTCTCACATCGTTAGCATCTTACATTGTGATATTCTCATTAATTCTCAATATAGCGCGAAGCGAGCGAAACATTCCGAAAATAATTTCAATTCTGGATACTTTTCTAATTGCTGATTGAATCACTGATAAATCGAGAGATAGGAAAACTCTATTCTAAAAGAAAGAAGTAAAACTATGCCTGGTAATCAAATAATTAAAGCAAAATTAATCAAATGCCTCATGCAATAAAATCTGCCAGTTTTATAAATTTTGTCGAAAGTGTAATCGATACATCGATTTCTTAGAGAGTCGATACTGCAATTTGTTTCGCGATTCAATGTATCCCCGTTTACGATCTCCTCACTATTTTCCGAGGAGTGATTCAAACTTGTGTAAATTATTATTATACAGTATCAAGGAGATTTGACTGTGTACTTCCGCGAAAGTTGGTGAACCATCATCCAAATAAGCAAAAAAAAAAAATATTAAAAAATAGTATTAATCTACGATAATGGTTAATATTCAAAGCTTGGAATCATACCTTATTAAATATATCTACAGTTTAGAAGTATTGAGTGTTGTATTGTCTGTGTGTTAACATATTGAAGAAATAAAAATCGCTACGTACAACATATTCTTGCTTTTGATAAATTTCGAAAAATAAAATCTTTTCTCCTTACAAAATTATTATATTTACTTTTACAATATTCTTATTACAAAAGATAATGTACATTTGAATGAAAAGACCGAGTCTCTGGATCAAGCTCGGAATTTTCTTATTTTTCTATATCTATTTGTATATAGATGTATAGTATTCTTCTTCCAAATCATACAGATCAGCAGCCATGTCGTCTCTTAAGGAAGCCAATTTTTGATCACACTCAGCCTGTTTCGTTCTGAAGAGCTTACTATTTTGAGTTATGGCTTCGTTCACAGAGGGAAAGTCATTTAGAATCAGATACTGTTTTATGTCTGAGACTAATTTCATCAATGATTCTCCAGCTCGGACTATGTTAGCAGCCCTCACATGCATTTCGAATGTGTCTTGCTCGCATTGTGTCATTCGAGATAGCTGAGTATCGCTTTCGGTTTTGGCAAGCTTTACTATTTCTGCAATAAAGAGAGAAAAATAAGATGCAAAATATTCTTTGTAAATGTGTGGTCAAGCCCAGGGACTCTTATTTTCTACATTTATTTTCTATAACCATATGTAAATTGCCCAAAGTAAATTTACATTAGATTTGGCTATAGAGCGGAAAAAAGTAATTTTAAAATACTTTTTGCGCAGCACTTAAACTAGCATTCGAATTCTAATCTGAAAATTCGATTTTTTCCAATTTACGGAAAAAGTATCAAAATTAGCAGTTTTTCCGCTTCATGGTAATACTTTTGTTTAAAAAATAAATACTAAAACACAGCGTTCAATGCCGAATTGGGATCGAAAAGCGGCCCGGGAAAAATATCTAGTTCAGATTAAATTTTTTAAATTACTTCAAAATTTTCCTTAATTTTTTTTATATCGTACCGGCCCACAAGACGACCGGCCCACCGGGATTTTTCCCGATTTCCCACATTACCAATTCGGGCCTGACAGCGTTAAAATTTTTATATCTAATATTTACTTGAGAAATTTAGAGAAAATGCAAAGACTTAATTTTGAGGTAATCCAACACTTTTAATATTATTAAAAAGAAATAACTGTTTTGATTTCATAATTAATTTCTTATAAGGGATTTTTCAGCGTTTAATGCCTGATATTTTAAATATAAATCTTGAAAATTGTTTGAAAACGACAAGAAAAGTGAGGTTAGAACATACCTTCGAAGTTTTCCAAAATCGATTTTACATCGTCTTTAAGCCTAGTCATGTAGGATTTTAACAAAGCTTCTTTGCTTTGAGGTAAAGCACGTGGAGCCGCCATCGTAATTAATGAAACAGTTCTTTTTTATTAAAAATGCGGGGTTTAATCTAACAAACGTAACACAAACAATGTAATACGTTTCTCACATCACAATGATCACAAACACATGACAACAATACCGACTGAGGCAGTTCGTAGCTGTCACTGTCACGCACGTGTTTTTACCGGTTGAGCATGTTGCAATATTTCCTCGGTAACGGTAATGTGACCGGGTTTTTAAATTCTCGAGAATTTTCTACACTATGTCTGGATGTCAAAGGTCAACGTCAACCCTTTTGTGATCGAATCCTGCGCTTTTTTCTTAGTTTTCTACTGATGTAGCTTGATTGACTGCATATTTTCTAAAAACTAAAAGTTCCAAGCTAGAATTTTTGCTCAACGATTTTCGGAACGATTTTCTTTGCTACTTTTCACAAAATATTGATTTGACAGAAACCGAGTGCCAAGCAGTCATCCCCTCTCCACTGCAATCCTTGAATCCCGGGACAAAATCAATATGAACTGCACGCGACGAGGCGCCTTTCGCAAATACGTTTTCACTTAAAATTAGAGAAGAATCTTCCGGCGAGTCGTGAGTGTCTGTTGCACAATGGATCGATCGACGAAAGGGCGTAAATAAAACAAATTTACGGTCCCGACTGGTGCTGGCATTCGAAGATTCTAGTCGGGTCTTTCCAGTTTCGACCTCGCCAGGGTTCACGCTGAGGGAATTAAAGGCGCGAAGAGATGAAGATTAAAGGTCATATCGTGTCGTGAGAGGACTATTTGTTTTCCACTGGTCAACAGAGGTGGCGTAAATTGTGTAAAAAATAATGTTCGTGTTCATTTATTTAATACAAATAACACCTTTCTCGGGGTGGCAGAAGACATGAGGACGTCATCGATCGTTGAGATAAAAATGCACAAAATGTTGCTAATTCTAATATTTACTCTTGCGATCGCGCTTCCGATCAAGGGATCGTTGCCACCCTTAGACGAAGAAGATAATGTTTTGCACATTGGCGCAATCTTTCCTATTCAGGGTGAGGGTGGCTGGCAAGGTGGACAGGTGAGTCTTTCACATTAAAATGTTTTTTGCCCATTTTTCTTGTAGATTAACAAATTTTTCTTCAATATTTAATTTCTTAGAAATCAAACTCGTAGCCCGAAATTTACATTAACATTTATATAGTATTGTGTATTTTTTCGTTAAATTCTTACTAATAAGTACTATTTTTGAATAATTTTTTAATTATCGAGCTAAAATTAACCTTATTAATAAATGCAGCTGTGTCTATAATACCTGCTATTTTAAAATGAGTTCAATTAAATTGAAGCCGCACCTTTTCGTTTCAGTTCATTTATTTTTAGTAAGAATTCGTCTCAAAGAGTCTGAATTTAAACTTGGATATTTCGATCTGAATAATCTTTGGAAAAAAGGTCAATTTCCCAATGAATCAATGAGAAAAGTGGTTCGAATTAATCCGAAATTGGTTCGCATCGAGACAATAAAATTCCCGAGTTACAGTGAAAGAGGAAATTCTCCCGGATTTATTCAGACAAAAAGTCAAAAGGTTTTTTTTGTTTAAAACCTAAAATTGATTCCGAGGCTTGGCAAGTTTATTGCACTTGAAAGTAAAGTTTTATATTGGAAAAAAGTTAAATATACGTGTTTTTTTGTTTCTTTGTGCCCAAGTGTGCTGCATACCTACGTTTATGTAGGTCGACTTTAGAACTGTAGGATCAATCAAAGAAGAAAAGAGTTTGTTCTTTTGTCTTCGATAAGTGCTCGAAGAAGAGAATATTGAGAGTTACTTTTAAAAATCTTTTTAAAAGCAACTACAATGAATAGTAACTTGAGAAAGCATAAAAGGGACATGAAAATATAAATTCAAATATTGTCTTCGATTGTTTCGTTATTTATGAGCTGATTATTGTTATATAAAATATTTATCAAATCTTCGAAGCTTAATCACACAACTTTCTTTAAGTCCTGCATGCCAGCTGCCAATCTTGCCATGGAGGATGTCAATCGTGAAAGGAATTTACTGCCCGGTTTCACTTTGAGACTACATTCCAATGATAGTGAGGTATAAGCTTTTTTGAAAGTTATGTTATAATCTGTAAAGCTGAAAGATTATTAAGTCTAAAAACAGCAAGTAATGTATCTAAAAAGTGTAAGAACTTTTGATTTTATTTTAGTGTGAGCCTGGACTTGGAGCCTCTGTGATGTACAATCTTCTTTACAATAAACCACAAAAGTTAATGTTATTAGCCGGATGTAGTACAGTTTGTACGACTGTTGCCGAAGCAGCGAAAATGTGGAACTTAGTTGTTGTAAGTCACTCGACAATACTTTATTTTAATTTTTTCACATAGGAAATTTTCAAACTTCAAATTATTATCAGCCATTGCAGTATTAACATTTTAATATTTTTCGTTTCAGCTTTGTTACGGAGCTTCATCTCCAGCATTGTCTGATCGAAATCGTTTTCCGACCCTTTTTAGAACTCATCCTTCTGCGACAGTTCACAATCCTACAAGAATCAAACTTCTACAAAAGTTTGGTTGGTCTCGAGTGGCACTTCTACAACAAGCAGAAGAGGTCTTCATTTCGGTGAGAACGAGCACCTGTACGAGAAATTTCAATTAAAAATAATTGGAATCAGTTAAGGGGCCAATTCACCCTAAGAGGATCTAAAATAAGCACAAATTGAATTTAATTTGGTTTCTCATGGATGTGCTTTGATACGATTATTCTCATTTAAATTCTGTCGAATTCAAATTTATTTAAATTATATTCATGACTTCTTGCAACGACTATTTCAGTTTGCATGTTTGATGCAAATCGGATTCTCGCGTGACTACTTAGTGAATTGATTTTACTTTAACCTTTACTAACTTCATTATCGCTTTATTAATTTTCAAAAAGTAAATTAAAAGGTTATATGTGTTTTCACTTTATTGGGAAATAATATCCATTTATCCATTTTTGTGTCTAGACCGTTGAGGACCTCGAGGCTCGTTGCAAAGAAGCAGGAATTGAAATAGTCACTCGACAAAGTTTCCTATCTGATCCAGCAGATGCAGTAAGAAATCTACGTCGTCAAGATGCCAGAATAATAGTTGGCCTTTTCTATGTGGACGCAGCAAGACGAGTTCTTTGTGAGCTCTATCATCAGAAGCTCTATGGCAAAACTTACGTTTGGTTTTTCATAGGATGGTACGAGGATAACTGGTTCGAGGTCAATTTGGAGAAGGAAAACATCATTTGCACCAAAAATCAAATGCGTGAGGCCGCTGAAGGGCATATGACTACTGAGGCCTTAATGTGGAATCAGAATAATGAAACCACCATTAGTGGCATGACGTCTGAGGATTTTAGGCAAAGACTCAACAGAGTTTTGAAGGAAGATGGACATGATATTGATAACAACAGATATCCTGCAGGATATCAAGAAGCACCTCTTGCATACGATGCTATCTGGGCTGTGGCTCTTGGTGAGATTTAAGTTTTCAAGTCTTATTCCACGTGAAATTTGCTCATGTAATTCCACGTGAAGTGTTACAAATTTCTACCCTAATTTCACGTGGAAATTCACATGAATTTTCTCAGCTGGGAGTATAATTAAATACATTTTATACGGTTGATGTATAAGGTAAAACAATTTCGTTTTCCAGCGTTCAATAAATCAATGGAGAAATTGAATAAATTAGGAAAGAGCTTGAAGAATTTTACATACACAGACAAGGAAATTGCTGACGAAATTTATTCTGCCATAAATTCCACGCAATTCCTTGGTGTCTCGGTAAGAATTGATTTCATGTAATGAAACCATTGTCATTCACTATTTTAAATATGAAAATGTCCTTTGCTTTGAATAAAAGAAGTAAATATGATAATTAATTTTCCGGTGTATTTGTGATTTCAGGGATACGTTGCCTTCAGTTCTCAAGGTGATCGGATTGCCTTGACTCAAATCGAGCAGATGATTGATGGAAAATATGTAAAATTAGGCTACTATGACACCCAAGCTGATAATTTAACGTGGTTAAATGCCGAGCGATGGATTGGTGGAAAAATTCCACAGGATAGAACTATCGTGAAAAATGTTTTAAGAACAGTTTCTCTGCCTCTTTTTATATGCATGTGCACAGTTTCATCCGTTGGGATTGTTATCGCCATACTATTAATCATCTTTAATATTTGGAATAGATATAGACGGTAATTTTTTTAGAGACAGACTGAAACTTGAAAGTTTGACTTATTATGATACTTCTGTATTAACAATTTTAATTTCAATTCCAGAGTGATAATGTCGTCACATCCAGTCTGTAATACCATAATGCTAGTTGGAGTAATCGCGTGTTTTGTCTCCGTATTTCTACTGGGTATTGATGGCAGATTTGTGGAACCTTGGGAATATCCAGGAATTTGCCAGGCAAGAGCATGGATATTATCGATTGGTTTCACTCTTGCTTTTGGAGCAATGTTTAGTAAAGTATGGAGGGTTCATCGATTGACAACGAAAACGAAAGCAGATCAAGCCAAGGTATTGCTTCACTTTTTGTTTAAGTTTAAACAATTGAATTTTTTGGGAATTACAGTTAAGAATTGATGTTTGACGAAATTGGATATTTGAATACTAATTCTGCAGGGATAAATATTGTTTCTAATTAATTCAAAATGACGCTTTTTAAATTGTTTGAATTGTTTGATAGATAATACATCTGAAACAATTATCTGTACTTTTTTATAACATTGAAAAAAGTAGATTATTTCCTCTTAAAGTTCAAAAAGCTGTAATAGCCTCCCTATAGTTTTCACGCTTTGGATTGAAGTACATGTCATCTTTCGGTAAATTAGTATTAAACACAGTTTCAATCATTAAAGTAAGTAGTTTACGGCATGATTACTGGCAACTTTCTTGCACTTAAGGAATTCAGATGTGCAGGCGCGCGAACCCTGGGGAGGCGTTATTGGGTTTTTAAATTTCCACTTCTTCTTTAAATGTTAGAAAAATAATAACGTGGCTATATTCGATAATAGTCGTTTGCAGTTCATTTAGAAAAGGGTTTGCGCCACTGCAAATATACTGGTGATGCAGGATTGCTAATTATCTCTTCATCAATTAAAATTAAATCATGAAGTTTTTTTCTAATGCACTTTGACTTCACATATTTTCTGGCATGGAGATGTTTGAATTTTACATATACCGATAGTATAGATAAGAATGCTGCGCATTGAAAAAATAGTTATTTAAAAAAGAGCTGGTACACGCTTTTCAAATTACTATATCATTCTGTTTTCGGTATATAGTTACCGAGAAAGTCCACATCAAGTCGCTGATTTTTCTAAAAAATTTTTTGGCTCTTCATCAAATATAAAATATTCTAGCAAAATAACCCAAAATAAGAAATGATCGGTGATGCAAAATCGGTGATTTACGGGACTATCTTAGGAAAGTTTGAGTATTGAAGATCTATCTTCATTCGATTAGATAGTAAGAAAAGTTCACGATTTAAAGCAGCACTTTGTAAATTACAATTTGAGAGATTCTAGTTTATCATATTTTCTGCATGGGATATTTCACACATAACGCACGTAGATAAATCCTGCATGTGTTGCAGATCCTCACGCGTGACCCTTTAATTTTTCTAGTTATTTATGGCTAAACAGAAGATTTCATCTGTTCAGAAGAAGATTCAGCCATGGAAACTGTATACGATGGTTACGGCTCTTGTGGTGATTGACATACTGATTTTGGGCTCTTGGCAGGGGATGGACCCCCTTCAAAGAAAGGTAGAGGAGTTTGCCCTAGAAGCTCCTTTAGTGGGGGATGATGATGCCAGGATAAGACCTCTACTTGAGCATTGTGAAAGCGAATATAATAACACTTGGTTTGGTAAGTGAATAAAACGTAGTTAGCATCAAATTTCATATTTATAGGGTGGCCGCTGACCACCCTATTATTTATAACTTTGCTTTTATGTCTTCATCAGAATTTAGAATTTTTGCAAAGTGTATAATATAGTTTTTTTTACAATTTATAAATCTTTTTCAGGTATTATGTACGGATACAAGGGCGTCATTTTGGTGTTCGGATTGTTCTTGGCTTATGAAACGCGCAGTATAAAAGTAAAGCAAATCAATGATTCAAGATACGTGGGGATGTCGATCTACAATGTTGTAGTTCTTTGTCTAATTACGGCCCCGGTGACAATGGTCATTGCTAGTCAGCAAGACGCCAGTTTTGCCTTCGTCGCGCTAGCTATTATCTTCTGCTGCTTCCTCAGCATGGCTTTAATTTTTGTTCCTAAAGTCATCGAAGTCATCAGACATCCTAAAGATAAAGCCGAATCCAAATATAATCCTGACGTGGGAATGTCTAAAGAGGATGAAGAGAGGTATCAAAAACTCCTCACCGAAAACGATGAACTTCAAAGGCTCATAGCAGCGGTAAGTATACTGAAGTTCACTTATTTACAAGGAAAAAATTTATCACTTATCTTAAAAAAAATCCTTGAACTTTTAAACACACTATTTCAAGTACAATTTTTTTGCAGAAAGAGGAGAAAATAAAGATGCTGAAACACAGACTTGCAGAAAGAGATGCTTTAAAGGGAGGTAGCGGAATAGCCAAGGATTCATTGATAGTAGCAGACTTCGTGACCGGAGAAGGAACTTCCGATAGTGCAATTGGTGGGGGCATTTCCGTTTACACAAGATCCTCTCGAGCCTCTACTTCGGACTTCGAATTTTCAGAATCATACCTGTAAAAAACTGTTCCCATTACTGAAGTTGATATCGTAGTACAAACTCGGGACCCCCACAAATTTTTCAAATGAAACTCGAAATATTCTAAAAGTCATTAGTTCAAACATAAGTATTATAACATACGAATGAAGAACTTGCTTGAGAAGATAATCAGAAGCCTTTCGGCTCCACCTTTTTTCTGAGAAAAATTTGCATAGAAATTAGAACATTTTTTCTGCTTTGAGATACATAAAACAATCAATTCATTACCGAATGTGCAATAATAGGAAAAAGACCAATTTGATTACTTTCTCTAGAAAACGTAGGAAAACATTGTATCACCCAAATAGAGAACAAAGTAGCTGTTATATACTTTTGCATTGAAAGAGCAAAACTGTTAATCAAGTTCTATATATCTCTACAGAGTCTATCGTTAATGTCATAATTTTTAATTCATTTTCACTTATGTACGTTATTTTGTTATCCATTTTTTGTTCAAAATGCCGTTAATAAGCACGAGCTAATTTTTAAGTCAGAGCCTAATTGATATAATAGTATTATATTTTTAAAGTCTTTAATTTTATTTGCATCTTTTTAAATATTTATTTTTTTCATAATTTTGGTAGTTTTTAAAATATATTTTTATTAAATGAACGTACAAAGTTGATACATATATTATCGATATATATATATATAAAGCGCATAAATGTTGAATGAGTGTCAAAGACTATAAGAAACGTTAAAAGATGTCTACGAGAATATAAACGTTTATTGTCTATTCCAGATCGATGGCTTTAAATTCTCTCTAATGAAAAATGATATGATCCTGGCCTAATATATACATAGATGTTTTTATTTCTTTTTTAAATTAATGAAATTGTCGTTTATATGCTTATGGAAACAAGACACTCATCTGACCCATTGCAAAGACTGAAATTTTAATTGTTTGGAAACTTCCCTGGTGGAAAAACTTGATGATCAATTTTTAATCTTTAAAAGTTTTTCGACCAGAGTTCCTGTAGATAAATTAAGAATTTAATGGTGCTTTACATTTGAAACTTCAATCTTAATCTTGTAAGTGTTTTCAACTTTATTTCTGTTACATTAATTTCTTTTCAATTGCGAGTTGAAGAATGTATTTCTCTTGAGCAGTTTATCTACAGGAATCCAACAAGGCGATCTGGCTCTAACAATCAATGAATTGAGACCAAGTAGTAAATGAGTGAAAGAAAAGAATATAACGAATTATTAATTTATTCTTCCATTCAATTCAAATGAACGCGCGAATATGGGTCATAATATCGCCTCATAATATGGGTCCAAAGTGACGAGGGGAACATATAACATGACTGTCAGAAAACAAGAGCAGTAAATCAACGCCGTTTGATCGCCTTTTCAAGAAACATAAATTTTGCAATCATAATTTGTAAATTTATTCTTGAATCGTATAATTATTGATTTACGAATTCTTATAATATATAATTTAGAATTGTTGATACAACTTTCTCAAGATGTTCAGCAACTGCCAATACTAAAAAGTGACTTGAATTTACTACTTGACGAATAACACAATAATTTCATTGGACATACTATCGTATAATGAACCCACTTAGATGTAAATAAACCTTTCACAGTTAGAAAACCAAGTGATTGCAGTTAAATCTCGTTAGACAATCTTCAATGTTTGATGTTGTAAAAATTGATCCGTGTAAGCCTCATGAAGTCTGCTCCCAAATTGAATGATGTTACATCTTCTGTGTAAAACAACTGGCATAATCAGCGACAGTCAAATCGCAAATATGCTAACGAGATTTAAACGCTTATTCAACGAGAGACCATTCATAAATAATTTGGGAGTCTTGATGAGGTAAAATAGTTAAGTTTAGACCCAACTGTAGGAAAAAAACAATATTGTAAAAGTCTTTAAGCTAAGAGTTTGGAAAATTTTTCTATATTTTGCATTTAGAAAGTACATATAACGTTTTAATGAATCAAAGCTTAAACATTGTAAGGACTAATTTCTTATTTTAGAAATTTAAAATTTTCTGTGTACTTCTTCGGAACCTAAGGCCTTAGAGATTTTTGATTCATTAGAAAGTTAGGCTTTATGATGAAGAAAGATACCAAAAATTTTTCAAACTCATATCTTAAAATAGAAAAGTCGTCGCAGAAAGAAATTACATCACTTATTAAGTGGACAGAAAGAAAAATCTCGGACTTGATATTATTTATGAATGGATCAATTTTTGATACGTTGCATTTGCGCTGTTTCAAGAGTATCGTTCTCTTCTTTTCTGATTCTAGAAACGGCTGATTAGAAGACATCGGCTGATTATAGAAGACATCGACTGAGCGAAAAAGAATTATGTAGATGATAAGCAAGTTGGAGGAGCTGCATTCTAAAATTAAACTTTGTCGATTAACGTGCCACGTGGATTTTAGTCCTGGTGGATTCTAGTCCTCAATTATAAGAAACTTGTTCAAACTTAAGGATACCTGATTTTCTTATCAACGACAGTTAAGATAAGTCTTCGAGCGTTTGTGCCATATAAGTCGTGTGTATAGGTCTGCGACACTTTTGAGATATTAACGCGATTTGACTGCGATTCGTCATGCCACAGTAGATTTACATGTATATCCTAGAATTGAAAATTGTTTAGACGATATGAAATTCTAGAAATTTATTCGTGTTAAAATGAATTTATATTCGTTTGTGAGAGGGAAGTGTGTAGAAAATTACTAATTCGAGTATTATTGTCTCTTGTTTTATTTTGTACGATCTTGTACATTTTTAATTTTCTACTACTTTTCCGCAATTTTATGGAAAATTCAATTAAGGAGGAGTCTTATCGAAACTTTAAAGAAAGTACCTTATACATACATAATTATATATATGTACGTTAGATGATGGAAATATTTATTTAAAGTTTTGAACTAAAAAATTGGTTGAAGGAACATTTTCTGCATTTTTACTACGGCCCTTCCTTAATTATTAATTAACAGGCATAAGCTATTTTCAATATGATTAATTATTTCTATGTATAAATCCACTGGAAAGGTTCACTGAGAAAGTAATCTTAAAAAATTTGATTTAAGTTTTACCGCGCTAAACACTAGTGACACCTGACGGCGAAGTTCAAATTTCTTTTGTAGCCATATTCACGATATTCATTATAAAGATTCTAAACGAAGGCGGGAATTGGGGAACAGTGCAAGTGTTTTTAGTTAATTCTTGTGTTTTAAAAAGTGGAAAAATGTCCTTCGGTACTGGATTTGGTACGTCCACCCCCGCTGCAACTCCTTCATTTGCTTTTGGCCAAACCGCAACAACGGCCACACCGGTTAAACCAGGTAAAGTGTACAACATGTTAAATCTCGATTCATTTACAAGATTTTCAATTTACAGTATAAATTTCCCCCAATATTGTTTCCTTTTAAAAATAAATATACTAATCAAAGTTACCTACTTCTGCAATACCAATACAGGTTGAAATTTGTACAGATTTTCATATATATTAAAGATTAAAGAGCACGTGATGTTTTGAGGTTAGAATCCAGTTTCGTTAATTTTTGCTCCAATTTGAAAAAGCTGATGTTTTAATGCTCTTTAATTTTATTTAAGCCTTAATATTCTCTTTCATAGTCTTACGCCAATTCTTAAAAGATTGTTTAACTGTACTGTTTACAAATTCGATTATTGTTCGATATATTTTTCAATTCCTGCAGCAAGTAGATGATGAGGAATCTTTTCGCTTACAAGTGCTTAATAAAGGACGATCCGCTGCATTGCACTCAACGTCTTTCTTATTTATCTGTTTGTAATTCTTCTTTTTCACTCTGGAAATTGCACATGCAATAATGCAGCCAAATAAAAATAAAATTCCTATAATGACTCCTACAATGAGAAGTACAGATGGTTCTGCAACACGCGATTCATTGATATCAACAATTCTTTCGGATGTTGATAAAATTTGCTCTGTTACGGTTGGAGCATTCGTTTCCAAGTCTTTGCTCTCCATTGTTGCTCCAGGCCCTGGAGGTGTATTTTCCAGGTCGTACATTTCATTTGGTATTTTCCCAGGTGTCGTTAACATTTCTTCTACCAACGGTTCCTGCGGAATTTAATTTAAAAAAATACATCCTCTGATGAGAATATAAAAAGATTCTAGAAGCAAGTTTCCGAGAGGCGCGGTAAAGTTTAGTAATTAGGATGAAAGGTTTTAACAAATTTTAAATAATGTAAAGTTAAATAACCCCAACAACTTGATCTGTGGTTCCTATTTCATTTGAGATTTCGGTTGAAGGGTCTTCTTGTGGATTATCTCGTCGAAAAATTGAAGCTTTACTTGGACCATTATTAATATTATCTGGCAGTAGATAGTTGTGAAGATTTTGCTCATTTTTTCCATGTCGTAACTAAAAAATACATTTTATTTAATTACAGTAACTTGTTTTTTAACTTAAAAACTGACAAGTATTGATAACTTTTAATTTTCGAAATACTTACTTTATACATTTTCTCTCCATTTAAAACAGGCATTCTCTTTTAAAATTGATGTTTGATCCTATTTCTTAATTTATTTGTTTACTTCATACACAACCTCTTCATATTTTTTAATTCTTTTGTATATACCCCATCAATTGAAAATTAAGGAATTTTAAGTTAGTTCTTGATTATAGTATTATTTCATTTCTGGTGTTGTCAATTCCCAACCAGCTCGTTAATATTCAATTCGCATGCCTTCAAAACTGATCTTCAAAATATATTACCTCTTCAAATAGAGGTTTGTGTTTTTGACATTTCAAAATGGACAAGACAAAAAACTGTCAATTCTTTACATCTTAGCAGAAACAATCATTTAAAGATTGGAATTCACTGATTAATAAACTTTTACATTAAATACTAAAAATTAGTTATATTAATTATTCAATATTTTGTTTATAAGTATAATATTTAACAAATAATCAATGTTTGATGTTTGTTCTGTTTTTATTAAAGCTGGTTTCGGAACACAATCTTTCGGATTTGGTAGCACTCCTGCAACAACTGCAGCTGCGCCTTCATTATTCGGAACCCCAGCTCCACAGACCACTGGTTTTGGGACGGGTACTGGTTTTGGTACACCCGTACAATCTGGATTTGGATCCACCTCAACTAGCACAAGTACTTTTAGCACTCCTGGAACAACTTTTGGATTTGGATCAGGAGGAACGTTTGGAACGACACCTGTGTCTTCAACAGGTTTTGGTGCTTTAAGTACCCCAGCGACGACTAGTACTATTGGTGGCTTTGGAAACTTTGGTACTTTTGGAACAACAGCTACTACTTCTGCTCCAAGCTTATTCGGTGGTTTTGGCAGTACCAGCACAGCTTCTACAGGCTTTGGAACTTCCACTGGATTTGGTGGTTTTGGAGCCAAACCTACTACAACAACTGCGACAGGTTTTGGTGGATTTGGTACCGGTGAGAATACAATTATCCCTTTATTAAAAAATAGTTTCCTAATGAGAACTTCCAAATGACGATTATATTTCAATTCTCGCAGGAACTGGTTTCAGCGGATTTGGGGGAAGTTTAGCACAGCCTCAACAGCAGCCACAACAACAGCAGCAAGTACAACAGCAAACTGCAAATGCTATTTCAGAAGCACTCTACAATGCAGTATTCAATTGTCAATTATTTAATGACGAGCGGGACAATACCATCGGCAGGTGGAATCTTATTCAAGCACTTTGGGGAACGGGGAAAGCATACTATACTACGAATGCACCACCAATAGATCTGAATCAGGAAAATCCGTTATGCAGATTCAAAGCCATTGGTTATAGTCGAATGCCAGATGCGGACAACAACGAAGGTTTCGTAGTTCTCTGTTTCAACAAGAAGGAACAGGAAGTGAAAGATGGAAGACAACAGTTGATAGCGTCATTAAATTCGATTTTAGGCAACAAACCCAACCTCACGGTTGTAGTTGATACAGTCAAATCAACCGGCGAGACCAAATCCCAAGCTACAATTTTCGTCTCAGAGAAGGGAGCCACTGGCACTTCTAGGAAAATACCCGCTAACGAATTGTTTGCTTATCTCACTCAAGTAATGCAGAAACAACAACTTATGCAAATGGGCGTAGAAAATGTTTATCCGTTAGTTAAACTGGAACCTTCGCAGTTGAAAGAATATCTTGATAATCCACCTTGTTCGATTGATCCTCGACTGTGGAAACAAGCACAATTAGACAATCCCAATCCAGATATGTATATACCTGTACCAATGATAGGCTTTCATCAAGTGAAACATAGATTAAAGTGTCAAGAGGAGGAAACTGCAAGACATAGAGCTTTTCTCGATATGTCAACTGAAAGAATTCAGGGTTTACAAAGGCAACACACAGCAACCCAAGCGAAATTGAAAGAGCATCGTCGAACACTCTTGGAACTTCAACATAGATTGCTTCAGGTAACTTTTTAAACTTTCTAATCACGAAAATTCTACCATTATTATGTTACTGCAAGCTATTGAAAAATATTTTTCTAATTCTGAGTGTTTATCTTCATTACCTTATTTTAAATAGGTATTGGTCCGCCAAGAAGTCACCAGAAAAGTTGGTCTCTCTTTGCAACCCGAGGAAGAGATTTTAACTAATAGGTTCGAAGCGATGCACTCTCAAATTAGTGCACCGACACAATACAAAGGACGAATCAGCGAAATGTTATCGCAATTAAGAATGAGGAGGCATGTTGATATTCAGAGTCAGGAACGATATGCTATGGATCCTATCGCACAGGATGATATAAAGACAGTAAGTAACGTACAACAATTTGTATCCTTTATTGGATTAGTTTTTAATTTGAGTAGTTATTTTAGCAATGCGGATTTAATCAATAAAACCCTATAAGAAAATTCAACTACTTGATTGAAAATTTAACTTTTTATCTCGAAAAGCGTTTCAAATTAGATTCAGTATAGTACCGGTATTAATTTTATTCAAAAGAGTTTATTCCCCTATTATTCCTCTAATTTCGTGATAAAATCTCCCTATTTCACCTGTTCTGATAGTATTTTGTATTGTGAAGCCTATGATCCTAAAAAAATCCTGTAATTTGGAAATTTCTAATGTACTTACCTTTTGAAGTTTATTAAAACGTGTAAATTTTGCAGTATCTCAGCATGGAGCAGCAAGGCATGGCGCAACTAATCGCTACGATAAATGCAGACATGGAGTGTTTAAAAATAATCAAAGATGGTATGTCCGAACTTTTGACGGGTCACAGTGCATCTTGAGGTAAGCTGCTCATTGAAATGGACTATATATCCAAGCCAAAGGGTACAATCGCAGTAAGCCTTTGATACAAAACGATATTTTTATCGTACATGAATGATGAAAGCGATACTCGAACTTAGGAGTTTTATATGTTCTAAGTCATTACGAATTTCATAGACTGTTGTTACGTATTAAATTTAATACTTCAACGCAAAATATTCCAAATTTTTAAATTATTAATGAAAAAATTTTCGTACATATATGATAGGGTTTATCTCATAAGTAGTTAGGAGAATTATAATGATTATTTTCTTCCGTTACTGCGCCGATTTAACTCTAACTCTAAATAAAATTAACTCTTAAGCTCTGATACTTACAACTCAGTAATTGGAACATAACTCGATAACTGAAAGATTCAGACCTAAAATAATGAAAATAAGAAATCTCCGATTGAATCTGAGTGATTAACCAAGAAGGATGGAATGAGGGGTGTATTTTTGTTACGTCGAAGTGCAGATGGATTTAAAGAATAAAATCTTTTTTGTATAAATAATGCTTTTTATTGAATAGTATGACAACATATTTCTTTGAGAATAAGGCACTTGTCTTTCGTACTTCCAATGTTTTCGACATCTTTTCAAATATACAGATATATCTATGTATATATACACACGCATGTACTTACAATTTCGAAATAAGGCACCGAGCTTTCTATCGAGATTTATGAATATACTTATCAAATGATGATACAGGTACAGCTCAATGCCAAATTTCAATGGTACCACGCATAATGCTATAATAAATGCAAACATCTTTCGTTCTGGATACATCATCCGGTCGTCATTTATGTACAATGTACATCACGCGTACAACGTCAACATTTGACTTCGAGCCGAGTTTTTTTGTTCTTTGATCTTAGAGACTTCGCATTAAACTGTAAATCGATTCAGAAAATTATATTTGAATATATAATAATTTTATAACATTATGCATAAGTTATTGTTTGATATTTAATTTTTTAAGAAAGGTTCAAAGGTCGCTTTACAGTCTTGATTGATATTCTGAGTCCCTTTATTATTATTTAGAAATAAACTCTTTGGCGGAAGCTAGGAGAACTATTAAGAATTAAAAAGAACCCATCTGAGTTAAAAGTGTAAGATTATTAATTTTTTAAGAGTTTCAGGGGGTCGTCCACAATCTTTTCTATTTATAACATTCACAAGCCTAACACAATTGGAAGAAATAGTAGAAATAGAGAAGTGATAGAGACAGTTTATAAATATGAGAAAATTCACACAAACGTAACATTTATAATAGAAACACGTAATAAGAAACTGTGTTCGAAACATATGTTACTAAAAGCATAATTTTATGTCAAATATTGTAATCAAAATCGAAAGTACTTTTTTCTCGTCAAAAAATCAAGCCTATGATAAAATTATACTTTTAAATAACTGTTATGTGTAATTTTACAATTCAGTTTTAATAACTAATCTCAATAACGAATAAGATTTAGCCAACGTAGTTGCAAAATTTAACTATCAATATAAATATTTAAATATAAAATTACGAAGTAACATTTTTATATCAAATAATGCTTCTCAAAACATAAATTGGTTTTAATTTAATTTATGGACGGCCCGTAGAAAGAGCATACGTTTTCATTTAGCTAGATAAAAAATTACTTTATGGCTCTAAACCGAGTCATGAGAATGAGAGAGAAAGCTTTCGTATTCTCACTCACTCTTATGAAATAAAAAATTAAAACAAGGCTACGTTGTGTTACAAATGTTTTAATTTTGTATTTTAAATGCTTCGATTTGACTGGTCACCCTAGTTTATCAAAAACAATGAATTTCCTATCCCTTTAAAATATTTTTGATCATATTATTTAATTTTGGAATAACTCAGATGAATCCTCTTAAGCCACGCAACAGTTTAGTCAGAGAACTTAAGTATTGAGCAAGTTATGTTTGATTTGAAGCGGTTCCGATCGACTCGATAGTACATACTAAAGTAATATATTTGGCTTGACAGTCTGACCAGAACAAGATATGCTTCTCTGACCCCATTAGCATCGAGCAGAGTTTGCCTTTGCTTGCTTCTGATAATCTCTAATTTATTTTCGTCTCTGAGATTCCCGATTAGTGTTTTCGAATCGTATGCCAATCGCTCGACAGACTTTGTCCAGAAACCAATCCGTTAAGGCATAGACCAGCTAGACCTAGGATATAACGCGTATGATACATGAAATATTTTTGGTACTCTCTCAATAAACTCGACTAATCACTTGTTAATCGTCAGGTCTAGTGGTAAATCCTGTTCCATTTCGGTGACGATATCACTACTCTTAACTCTGAGATCTTGTCCACAGGTGTTGCTGTTATCAGCCATGTTACTCCACATATTTTGCAAACCATACTGCAAGTCGACTGAGCCTAGAAGATGTCTAAACAAAGGATTCTGCGCCTTCAGGATGAAATCTGAGAGAATTTTCGTCTTCTCTATGATGTTCTCGTTGTTGTGGATGCAACATTTGTGACGACAGCAACATTCAGACACCTCTGCCTTCGGTTCTTCCCTCGTCGGTGCTTCATCTATCACTTCCATTTTCAAATTCTCAGCTCGCTTTATCACAGAATTTCTCACTGGATCTGAACTCACGATTGTCTTTTCCCTTTTGCAGGGTGTGCTGTTGACAATTGACTCGATGTTTCTGTAATCTACAGTCGCAGTTCTACTTAGACAATCCGTAGTCTCTTCAGCCTTGATGGGTGTCGATTGCATTCCCATCCTCGGCAGCATATCAGGAACATGTTGAGGACTAGCGTGTGGTGAGGAAGTGGTGCCGATTTGGGTGTACAAAGGATTGGCTTGTATTCTCTCAGGTAAGATGTAGCTTTCTTCATAAATCATTGGATAGATCTTGACTTCTGATTCATAACTCTTTGGTGGTGTCATGAGTTCCTGGTCTTTACGCTCTTGGGCGTTGTAGATGTTATTCCACTCGACGAACTTCCTCTGCTCCTCAAAACTGTTGCTTGCTTTTGGACTAGAACCTGATGTGTTGCTCTCGATGCTCGAATCTTTCTTGTCAGACTCAGAATGAGTGCTACTCTGTTTCTCTGGTGTTGTATCGAATCTGGCTTTGTCGATGTTACTACTATTGCTCTCGTCGAAACTCTTCTCTTGCAGCTTGTCGTTGTTGTTTACATAATGGCGGTAGGTTTTCACGTGTTTTCTTAAAGAGGATGGATCGGTGTACCTTTTTGGACAGCCTGGGACTTTGCAACAGTAGGGTTTGTCCACTGCATGTGTTCTGGTGTGTTTGAACCGGTCAGAGGAATTCGAGTAGGCCTTGTTGCAACCTTCCACTGGGCAGACATAGGGACGTTCTCCAGTGTGCGACCTAGCGTGGATCTTGAGATTTTCTGCTCTACTGAAACTCTTGTCGCACTGGAAACAGTGGTGAGGCTTCTCGTTCGTATGAGTTCGCACGTGGACTAGCATCTTGTACCTGGAACATAAACAAATTTTAATATTAGGTAATGATGTTGTGTGTTACGAGCTACTGGAAGGTCGTCTCTTAGGGATTTCTGAATTGCAGGGAAAACTCTAAGAAAATTCATAAACAATTTACCTTGCGTTAAATCCACGCTCTCCTCTCGCACATCCTTCCCAGCCACAGTAAAAGAGTCCACGAGGACCTGGTGCTGCATGCAATCGTGCAACGTGACCTGCCAGTTGTTCCAAAGACGTAAACCATCTTCCACAATTTTGCCATCTGAAACAATAAATTAAATGTTTTTAATATTTTTAGTTTCTGGGCAATTGCAATCTTATAGGGTTTTCTACTAAAAATTATAAACGTTCCTATAAAAATATTTCCTCTCTAAAAAAGATGGTGTAACGAAATGTCTCGAAAATCTCGTATACATTTTTGTTGCAAACCTGAAATTTCTTAACATTTAAAATCCCTTAAAATCATTCGAAATCTCATCAAATTCCATGAAGTCCTTACGAATTCTACAAAATCTTTTAAAAATCAGAAAATTCTCTTGAAATCCGTTAAAATTATTAGAAGTCTCATAATGTTCCATAAAATCCTTAAAAATCCTTAAAAATTCAAAATCTTTTAAAAATAAAACATTTTAAATTCTACGAAATCTTTTTAAAATCATAAAAATTGTTTGAGATCCTTCAATAAAATTCTCTGACAAACTTTAAAATCCTTCAAATTCTAATAACATTTAAAATCCCTTTATATCTTTTAAAATTCATTAAAATCATTAGAAATCTCATCAAATTCCATAAAATCCTTAAAAAGTCTACAAAATCGTTTAAAAATCAGAAAAATCTCTTGAAATACATTAAAATTATTAAAAAATCTCATACAATCCTTAAAAATTCCACGAAATCTTTTAAAAATCCTAATAATCTTGTAAATTTCGTAAAAACCACCTGAAAATCGTGAAAATCTCTTAAAATTCTTGGAAACCTCTTGAAATTCCTCTCTAAAAGGTTCCAACAATGAATTCATATCGAAAGAGCTAAATTATACAAATTATTTCTTAGAAAGCTATGACAACATGAATAGAAGAATCAGGTTTACTAAATCAGAGGCTGTGAGACTGTGACTCTTTTTTTATGATTACAGTATAAAATATTCTCCCTTTTCTCCTCAGAAAGTTTTAATTCAGTTAAAAATGTAGCTTCTTTATCATTTCTCTGAATGCTTCGTCGATTTCAATGGAATAGAGATCAAAGGCAGTTAAGATAGATTGAATTTTTTATGACCGTAGTCAGTGGGTCTCGAATGAGGGATATATCGACGCGTGATTTGCGTCATATATGCATTTTAGCCGCTTGAATTGATGCTAATTCTGTTCATTTGTCAATTGGCACCATTTGACTTCAGTTTATCATGAGTGCCATTCCAGTCGGAGAAGGTATATTCATTGTTTGGAATGGTCAAATAGCATTTGCAAATTTGACTTCGAGACTGAAAGTCAAGGTGACTTTTATTCTTACTGGTTATTTTCAAGGTCAGTTTTCAAGATTCTAGTCGCGTGAAATTAAAATTCACGATTTTTATTGGCAGAAGTTTGTTTAGTTCTTATGTTTAATTGTTTTGTTGTTGACTCTTACGTTATTCTTGAAAAATGTTTGCCTCTTATAAATCAACGACCTTCCGAAACTCAAATAAACCCCTAGAACTGAAGTTCTGACACTCATGACTTTCTCAAAAAAGACTTATCTTAATATTTCCTCCGAGAGTGAAAGAAAAATATTAAAGAGTTACTTTGTGACCTTCAGTCTTGCGTTGGCAATAAACGGAAAAGCACACTAAGTATTTTTAGTTTTACGACAGCACATTTTTTCATCGGTTTATCTTGTTGGAAAAAGAAATACTTGAAAAGGTATATAGTTGTTACACTGTCGTTATCGACTAAAGGGATTTCAACTGATGTCCGTATTTGCACAGGTGATAAGATCAATTCACGCGACGAATGTACATCTCTTCTTTTATTCTATACTTCCAAGAAGAATCGTGCAGAGAATAAGTTATTATTCTTGTCTTTAATATTTAGAAACTAACTTTTTTTGAGAAGCGTTTCAAATTGCACTTAATATAGTATATCTGTTTTAATTTTATTCGAAAGAATATATTCCCCTATTTTTATAAAAAAAAAAAAAAATAAGTAATAATAGAATAACTATTTCCTCTATTTTAAAAGCATTTTTGTACTGTGAAGCCTGTCATTGGTCATATATTATCCTAATATATCTGTCATAGCTAATTTAAATAGCGACTGAGAGATAGGTAGCTTGAGATGATAAGAAATTTCTCGGATTAAATTTTTTCTCAGTCTTCACATGTCTGTCACGTGAAAGATATGAGACGTGCCCAACACAAGAGCAATGAAGTTGCAATGAGTGTTAGTACTATTGAATAGGAAAATGTATTTATTTTCGATCGACCTATTAAAGTTTCAAGATAGACAAAATTCTGAAGGCTAAAGTTGTCTATAATAACAATGACGAGAACATTAAATAGAACTGGAAATTGTATCAGAGATCGGTTTATATACATCTTATCAGAATCGATTCAGGAGCTTTTATAATTTGCGACGTTGCTGGAAGTAAACACAAGTTACTCTTCATATCTACATGCACGTTTTACTAGGAAACTGGTTAAGACCAGATTAACCACAGGACTGTGTATTCATATGTACGTTTGTGTAAAGCTCATGTGTATATACTAGAGAGATAAATTATTGTCATTTAGAAGAGCAAATGCATCGCGGAACACGCCAAACGATCTACGACCTATCCGCGATATACATAATCGTCTAAAATGTAACGAAACGTAGACATACTTGATAAGATAACCAGTTATTACTGGAATGAAGCCTACATTTTACATTGTCTCAAAGTTACGAATGTGATTAGAGAGAGATAAAGTGATTGATATATTATACAGATGTTTTGGATTGCTTATTGCAAAATCTTCAAAGGATACATTACGACTCATTGTACGATTGGACGATGTTTTTTTTTAGAAAGTTAATTCATTTAACTGGAGGAGATAATTTCGGTCAGTTCAAGAAGTTTAGGTACTGATTTTATCACTCGGATTTTCCTTATCTGCGAGTTGAGGATAACGACATGTTTTTATATTTATCTCTAGACTATTCATGACATGGACTGAGGTTCACTTTAGTTTCGTAATTATAAGAAAATTGGTATTTTTTACTTTAGAAAAATGCTAGTGGTACTGTTTTAGGCATACTCGATTAAATGGGGATATTACACAACTCTATGCTGTTGCTTACAATCATTCTTTTAGACAATACTTTGACAAAGTTACGTAAAGATGCGATAAAAAAATTACGCATGCGAAATTTCGTATATTGCTACTTTCTTTCATTATAATAACGTAGACAATTTATAACTTTGAAGTGAATGAAGATATCTGAAAATTTTTTATTTTGGCTATAGCCCAGTCAGCACAAAATTAAAGAACGTCTTTAGAACGTTCCTAAAACATTTCAAAAACGTCTTATGTCCGACCAAATACGTTCCTAAAATGTTCAATGTTCCAGAAACGTTTTCAGGACGTTTTTAATACGTTAGAAATTTTTGGAACGTACACCGAGAAAAAAAACTGGTACTGGTTTACTAGGATTTAACTAGTCTCCTTGGTTCGTTAGAAGGATTACTAGGTT
>JAUESH010000044.1:1460165-1472360 GCA_032275165.1 Synergus magnus | reverse complement strand
CTTTTGATAATTCTTTCAAACTGTTTTTAAAAATCCCTTGAAATCTTGTGAAAATTCTTGAAAATCCTTAAATTGTTTTAAATTCTTTTAAAAATCCTTTCAACTTCCTTAAAATCTCTTGAAATCCCTTAAAATTTCTTGAAGTTCCTTAAAATCCAATGAAATTCCTTAACATATCTTGAAATTCACTAAAATCACTGAAAATGTATTGAAATTTCTTAAAATTCCTTGAAAATCCTTAGTCACTTAAAATCTGATAAAGTCCCTTAATATGTTTTGAAATCCTGTGAAGTCTATAGAAATCTCTGGCACATTCTTTTGATAACTCTTTCAAATTCTTTTCAATATCACTTAAAACCTTCTAAAAACTCTTGAAAATCCTTAAAATGTATTGAACTCTTTTAAAAATCTTTTGAAGTTCCTGAAAATCTCTAGAAATTCCTTCAAATTACCTGAAGTTCCTTAAAATCAAATTAAATTTCTAAAAATATCTTGAAATGCCCTACAATCGTTTGACATCACTTGAAATTTCTTAAAATCCCTTGAAATACCTTAAAGTCACTTAAAATCTGATGAAGTCCTTTAAGTTGTCTTGAAATCTTGTGAAATCTATAAAAATATCTCTGGAATATCCTTTTGACAACTCTTTCACATTCTTTTACAATTCCCTTGAAATCTTGTGAAAACTCTTGAAAAACCTTCCACTGTTTTGAACTCTTTTAAAAATCCTTTGAATTTCCTAAAAATCTCTTGAAATCTCTTTAAATTCGCTCAAGTTCCTTAAAATCAATTTCTGCTAGCCTGGTTATATTGACCAGAATGTTAAACCAGAAAAATATTTAGAAAAAAATTCTGGTTATTATCAGAAATTCTTTTTATATTTATCAAAAAAAACTGATTAAAATAACCAGAAACTTATAATACTTTTTAACCAGAATTTATAGTAATGGCATATTTAACACTATTTCCTTGTCATGCTAATCAGAACTTTTTTTGAGTCTAGGCATTTAAAGTGACATTGACTGAGGGGTCGTAGTACAAATAAAGATGAACAAAAAGGAAATTTTAGACAAAAAGAACTATTTTACATTGATCCTTTGTTATTTTTTTGAAATAGTTTGAAAAGAAACCAAGAAATCAAATCTTTTTATATCCAGTTTGATTGCGCTGGAGGGCACGGTCCTTAATTTCGAAAATCAGAGTAGAATATTTTATCCCGAGGGGCTTCGGACTCTAGAAAAGTGGGAGGTAGCCTGTAATTTCAACGCGGACGGACTAAGTCGCCTGTAATATGGGAACCTAGAGGGCCTCAACTTCATTTCCATAATTCGTTCTTTAAGCATCATTTTTAATAGGCCCCTGGCGCCGGTCGTCAAATATAGGTAACCAAAGTCGGCTGGGGTCCAGTGAACCCCCCTTCGAACCTCCTCTCTAAAATCTCAGTCCACAATAAAATTTACCCAAGAATATCGAAAAAATTTTCAAAAAAAAAAAAAAACTATTTCAAAGTCGATCATTACTTCATTCATCAGGTAATTCAGAGTAAGCTACTCTGCTAAGCTGAGGTTAAAAGAAAACATTGTCATTGTGTTAGGGTTAGGGCTTATGCCCTAGGGGATCGTTTTTCCTCTCAAAGAATTCCAACATTTCAAAACATCAGAACTTTCAGATTCTCCCCATCAGAATTTCTCTTTGTGGGAGGAAAAATATTTGCGAATTGTATTCCCGAAGCAATAAAAGGTGCCGAAATGTTTGCTCAGGTTTTTATGCCTGATGGGAATATATTTCCTTTTCTGTCAACAAGCAGAGACGACGAGAGTGACAATGACCCTTTCGTTGAAAAAAAAAAAAATTGCTTTTTAGTGCCACTTCGTGAAAAAGTTGTCAAAGCGGTTGGAGAATGATCGAGTGTCCTGAAATTCGATCAAGACCTCTATCCTCGAAGGAAATACACGAAGAGGATTCTAATCTTGGATTCAACCGCCTACAAAAGTCGATAATTAATCACAGATTTCACACCCGGTTCGTTTTCGACTCGAGAAAAAAATTTGAGTCCGTGGGACACATCATACCCCACAAGGTTTCTGAATGAATAGAGTTCCGCCGTGGAAGACTGAGCCAGCATGGAGGACGGTGCCGGTGAAACGAATTGTTAAACTGGACCCGCATTGACAAATGATTCGAACTTTCATGGACGGGAATGAGAGGACCTCCCACATTGGAGAAACTCATCCTCCCTTGCAAAGGTCTGCCGACGTTTTTTCTCCACATACAATTTTTCGACTTTGATTTCTTCCATCCTCGAAACCGAACAGTAGCACTCGTTAGGCATCCTTGTCGAGGCGAAGATCCATTTCTGTCGGATGTTTGCCTCCTTTCGATAAAGGACATGTTTTCCCATCTGTTAAAAGCATTTCGGGTTGAATGAAAGCAAACTCCTGACAAATGAGGCAATGAGCGGTCAAAGGAAGTTGATTTTTAACAGTATTTCCACTCGATAGGATGACTCCCAACATCATGGAAAATTTAAAGCTGTGACCTTCTCCACGGAATTATATTTCGTTTATAATTTTAGAAAGTCTTAGCGTGATTCAATGAGCAATCATTCTCGATCTCGTACTTGTGTTTGTGTAATCAAGTGCGATTACCCAGCACAATCTGATAGAATGATAAACTTACTCTCAACTTCATATGAGTTTGTGTGTCAATTATACAATACACCCACCAGACCTACCACCGTTTCGACATTCAATTCTGATAAGGAACCATCACGTGTCTTGCACGTAGAGCTGGAGCGCTATTATTATTGGTATTTGGAATTTATTTGAATGTTTTATCTCAAATGAAATTGAAGCAAGTAATTCATTCTTTAGTAACAGAAGAGGAATTTACCTGTGTAATTTAAATATAAAATTGTGAGAGGAAGTTGAAAGTAGTTGAAAAATGGACAAAGAAGGGGGGCCAAGGGGAAGCCACTATTGGGGGTCAGATAATATGACAAGCTTATATCCCAGAGGAGTGCTCCGTCCTTCAGGTGGTCCTAAACCAGGGGGTCATCCATTTATCACGTTACGATTTTTTGACGATTTTTGGACCCTCCCTCCCCTTTGTAACTCTATCGTAGCAATATACCATGATAACTCCTCCTCCCCCTCCACTCTGCTAAGAAAAATAACTCCATATAATTTCTGGCTAATATAACGTATATACAAGAATTTATAATATTACTTTAAATTCATCTATTCCAAATGTGTTACCACTCGAGTTTTGAGTGTACACCAGATTTCACGGGATTTGACAGGATTTCATTTGATTTCCAAGGATTTAAATAGAAATTGAAAGATTTGAAGATTCCAAGATGATTCACAGGATTTCGATTGGGTTGAAGTTTTAGACTTCCAATCTGACGATTTTTTTACACTTATTGGAATAAAAATAACAAAAAGAAAAGTTTCTAAAATTTTTATTTATTTGCTAGCAGAAATTTACCCGGCGTTGCCTGGATTTTTAAGAGATTTCATAGAATTTAAAGGAATTTTAAAGAAACTTTAAAAGATTGCAAACGATTGTAAGTTGTAAGTGATTTTAAGGAATCTCAAGGGATTTTAAGAGATTCCATAAGATTTCAATAATTATAAAACATTTCAAAAGATTTTGAAATACATAAATTTCAAAAATTATAAAAGGATTTCATGATATTTATAGTGATTTTAGGGATTTAAAGGGAATTTTGAAAGGGTTGAAAAGAGTTATCAAAAGGTTTTTTCAGAGATTTCACAACATTTTAAGATATTTTAACTGATTTTAACGAATCTGATGGAATTGGAAGAGATTTAAAGATATTTCAAAAGATTTTAATGAACTCCAAGAGATTTTGATATATTTTGAACGATTTTAAGATATTTACAAAAGATTTGACAGTTTTAAAAGAATTTCAAGTAATTTTAAGGGATTTTATGGGATTTTAAGGAATTTCATTTGATTTCCTCCACATTAGAATAAATTCTTCAAATCTTGTGAAATCTACAGAAATTCTGGAACATCCTTTTAATAACTCTTTCAAACTCTTTTAAAAATCCCTTGAAATCTTGTGAAAACTCTTGAAAATCCTTAAACTGTTTCGAGCTATTGAACTCTTTTAAAAATCCTTTGAAATTCCTCTGAATAAAATTAAATTCCTTAAAGTATCTTGAAATTTCTTACAATCATTTGACATCACTTGAAATCTCTTAAAATCCGTTGAATTACCTTAAAGTCTCTTAAAATCTGATGAAGTCCTTTGAAATCTTGTGAAAACTCTTGAAAAACCTTCCACTGTTTTGAACTCTTTTAAAAATCCTTTGAAGATCCTTAAAATCTCTTGAAATCCCTTTAAAATCCCTGAAGTTCCTCAAACCAAATGAACTTCCTTAAAATATCTTAAAATTCCCTAAAATCACTCAAAGAGTCTATGAAATTCCTTGAAATCCCATGAAGTCATTTGAAATCTCTTAAAATCTCTGGCAACGCTGAATAAATTACTGCTAGTAAATAAATAAAAATAAAATGGTTTTGGGAACTTTTTTTTGATATTCTTAATCCAATAAATGTAAAAACAAAAAATAAAAAATTTTCGTCAGGCTAGACATCTGAAACTTCAACACAGTGAATTTCAAAATGTTTGAAGGGATTTTAATCGATGTTCGTAGGATTTCCAGGAATTTTGCAAGATTTAACAGCTCTCCAAGGATATCAAAGATTTCAATGGAGGGTCCCCTGAAAGCGTTACATAATATATGGACGACCCCCAGAGGCCGGACTATCTTAAGGCAGTTTAGTTGTTTAATACACCACACACAAGACACCTCTCGTGTAGGGACCACACACGAAGGATCTCCCCACTCAGGTCCTCCCTTCATCTTCCTCCTCCTTCGCCTTCTCATTTTTCACTTTTTCCTTGTTCTTCTCGAATATAAAGACGCAAGAAAAGCAAGGGAAAGAGGAATATATAGCAAAAGAGGGATAGGTCAAGAAAAAGAATGTAGATGAATATAGAAAAGGACAGAACTGAAGTCACTTAACTGGCGGTCGCGTTCCGGTCGGCGATTAACCACGCTCAAAAAATACCTGCTCAACGCAAATCGAAAACTCACGAAAACCCCAAAGGACCTCGTTATACGCCTAATCTCATTCGTCCCGATCGGTCCTGGATTCCGATTTGCTCTGGTTTTCTTGTAAAGTTCTCTGGACCATATCTTGAGGTGCATCCAGTCGCTAGACTCGTCCCAACTCCCGGGCTTTAGAGATTTTCGAAAATAATACAAATTGACGACCATAAGAGCGATTCAAAATATGGATTCGATTTTTTTCAAAACCCACACTGAGAGTCTCGAAACGATAATCCATTCTATCATGATTTCCTCGAGTGCTCGGCTTCTGGAAAAGAATAGATCGTGTGGCACTTTGCGTGTGGTTTTATTAAAAATATACCCTACATACTTGTACCTATATAGCCTATGAGAAAACCAGCGGACGGTTTCGTACGAAAAGAGCCTCTCTTCACACAGCGGGGGAATCCTTCGCTCACCATGGAGGTATTTTAGTTGCGCTGTTGGGGGCTCCTGCTCTTTTTTAAAAAGTCCTACCGCGGAGGAAGTGGTCTTGTAGGATCTCGAGTGCCGTGAGAGAGGCGCAACTTGGAACTTAAGGATTCGTGATTTTCGAGTTCCAAAGCCGACTTTTACTGCGGCGAAAGGCTTATATTTGTGTCGAGGCTATAAGGCTATTTGCAAATTATTAATAATCCTGAATTACACAGAGATGTTCAATATTGTTTTTAAAAACAATAGAAAAATTCAATATACGAATAGAGAATACTGAATAATGCAACGCTATTTTCTAATCAAGTCGGAAATGAGAAAATGTATCATTTAGAACCTGCGCGGAAGTAAATAGCTATCAATTATTAGAAAGTCTCGCAGATAATTACTTTTTCAATTTCATTAAAACTCACGCGATTACCTCTAATTATCCGCAAATGACTCATTGGAAAATCTTAAATGTTAATAGCACCATGAGTCCACAGCTCGTAAAAGCTTCAAGATATATACTTTTACGAGATACATCTCAGTAATGACTGATTCCTCGTCCATATATTAATTTTTAGAGTCTCCTCGTACCAAATAATAATCAAGGATCACTCGAAGGATTCCTTCCATAAAATATATACCGTTAAAGCTGACTTCGATCAAGGCCCGAGACTCAGGATCCTGTCTGATTGGAACACATTGGAACTCAATATGTATCAATAAGTGTAACTCCAGAGGTCAGTCCGAACTTCAATTAGATGATGAATTGTTAGTCCAGCGGAAGGTGTGACGCTATCCAGCTCGTCCTTTGAAGCGAGTGATTTATCATCTCTAAGGACGGAATATTAATATCGTAATGGTGGGCGCGAGTGGGTTGCGGTCCATGCATATATATATATATATGTGTGTAATACGTATTACAAACGGGACAGAGGATGGCTACCGGTCCCAGCGGGAGACCACGACGGGGGTCCTGCCTCTCTTCTTGGCTCAGCTACCGAGAAAGCACCGAACGATTCGTCTCTCCTTGTCCTCTCGTCCTCCGCCTTCTTCGTTGCTCCTATAGAACCCTTTTCCTCCTTCGGCGATTATAAAAGCCCTCCCCCCCCTCTCCATGTGGATCAGGATCTTGCACGAGGCACGTTTCGAACCCGCAAGGTTTGCTCGATCAAGTTTGATTATTATAATTACCCCGAATTGCTCCTTGCATCGATCAAATCGCTTCATAGGTGAATTGAATTAGCTTTTAGCAAAATTAGCTTTTAGCAGAATAAAGTTCTACACGGAGAAAAATGGATATTCAAACTTAACATCTAGATAGTCAAAAAATTGAATTACAAATATATTCATCATAAATATCTAGATATTCATCCTAAACATCTAGATATTCATCCTAAGCATATAAATATTCAGCCTAATTATCTCGTTTTCCAAACTTAGTATCTGGATATTTAGATTGAATATCTTAGATAGTTGGTCACCTATTTGAGTATCTAAGATATTGAGGCTGAATATCCAGGATTTTTTCGTTTAGTCCTCTCACTTTGGACGTGAATATCTCGAAGAAAAAAATTTGTACAAAAATGAAGTAAACTGCATGTAAAAGTGTTTTTATTTCTGCGTTGATTACATTTTGAATGGTTATTTTACATAAATATGGTGAGGAACTGTCATCGTTCATTTGCTAAAAAACACCGAAATAATGACCTTCGACATCAACTTTGAGAAGCTCCAGTATTGTCAAATTCACTTTAAAAATTTCGAAAAAAATTGCCATGTATTATTCAAGGTCTTAAGAAGTTATATGTCTTTCAAAAAATAAAATATGTTTATAAACATGACTGTAAAACAGTTTGCAAAAAAATTATCTTCATTTTCTAGTAATTCAGTCATATAAAAATATTCGATTAATAATTGCACAATTCTCAAAGTTGACGTCGAAACTCATTATTTCGGTGTTTTTTTTAGCAAATAAACGATGACAGTTCCTCACCATATTTATGTAAAATAACCATTCAAAATGTACTCAACGCAGAAATAAAAACACTTTTACATACAGTTTACTTCGCTTTTGTAGAAATATTTTTCTCCGAGATATTCACGTCCAAAGTGAGAGGACTAAACGAAAAAATCAGAGAGTAGATTGAATCACTGAAAAAAAGGTTTGGTCCGGACAACAAAATAATTTTGTTGGTATTTGTGCAACAAAATGTTTTTGTTGGCTCAACCAAATTTTTGTTGGTATAGCATTAAGTTTTGTTAAACCAACAAAACGTTTTATTGAACCAATAAAAATTTTGTTCAGCCAACAAAACATTTTTTATTGCACAAATATTTTTTTTCAGTGATATCTTAGATGGCTATCACATAGTACACTATATCCAAGATATTAAGGTTGAATATCAATTTTTCTCCGTGCAGCAGAAGGAAGGACCTAAAAATTGTTGTTTCTAGCAATGGTTTCGTAAGGGTTCAGCAGTCTTAATTGGAATTCAAAGTTTATCGCTTCCACTTCGCATTCATTAGGAATCAAATTAAAGCAATAAAATTCTTTCAGACCAAGAGGGAATCCAAAGTTCTCATTTACCAATTAAAAGAAGATCTAATATCATCTAATCTGCCTTGCGATCATAACTCGCAAGAGTCAGAGTCTCGCTACCGATCATCAACTTTTAGCTAAGAGCGTGTAGATAACATAAAAAAATCCGCCCAGGTCCATCGAGGGAACTGGTATAAAATCTAAATGAAGGATCTGAGGGGGGTAAACGCAAAAGGCCCCTTTCGGCGTTCTTGAACTGGCCCAGCCGTATGGGTATGCTATTCTGTATGGAAAGGGTGTGGGGGGGAGGCAGTGCTATGCTATCTCAGGGATCTCAATCTAAAAACTCTTGGAACATATTTTCTCGAGTTTAGAGCCGCGGCACGACTCTGATTGGACGAGAAGTCTCTCTGGCGCTCTACCTGTTTGTGTTTGCCGCGTTCCTGAGATCAAAGGATGCCGACATCGGCAGCTTGGTCCGTGGGGTGTCATGTAGAATGGAGGAGGGTACCCACCGTACCCACCATATTCATTAATACATCCTGCGAAAGATGCTGGGGGTATTCTTATATACGACGAATAAGAACTCTGCTAAAAGCATCCCAAGGTCCCCTGGACTAATGATACCCCAGGTACCCGGAAATTCACTTTATTATTATTATCATTCACCATAAACTCGACATTCCTGAGAAAAGGAAAAAAGTGGTCTTTCACCCAAAGGACATTTGATGAAAATAATAAATTAGGGAGACATTGTCTTGTAGAGTCTCACGCCTGTCCGAAAAATTAAATGCGACATGTTCCGGAAAGCCGACTAATCCACGAAACTTCACGAAAGTCGTTAAGATCAGTATAAGATATGATCGTTTAGGAAGACTGGTCGACTTGTACCAAAAAGATCATCTCTGAATATTAGATCGGAGGACAATGGCGCCCGTGTTCTTTGGGGATCCTCCATTTTTTTAACGCCTATCTCGTCTGGCATCTGACATGTCGAAAATGATTTTCCACTCGACAATGCAATTATTCTTTAAAACATGGATTTTAAATTTTGTTTTTAGTTGGAAGCCAACATTATTTTGCTTTACTTCTTACAACTTCAAGACATTCAAAAACCTATCAGGGTTGAAACAACAATGTATGCGAGATTTTCGAGACATGTCGTTGAACCATTTTTTTTAAGGAGGAATTTCTTTTTAAGGGATTTTGACAATTTTCTAGTGATTTTTAGGATTTTGAAAAGACTTCGTTGAATTTTAAGGGATTTCGGAATATTTTGTGGAGTTTTAAAGGAATTCATGCAATTTTAAGAGATTTTTAAGAACTCTAAGGGATTTTAAATGTTTTCGTGGAATTTCGAAGAATTTTTAGGGATTTCAATGGAAAGACAATTAAAAAATTACAACTACCTTCTCATATTCCTATATATAGTTGTCAATTGTTTTTTTCATTATGCAACGTTTCGAACCACTTTTGGGTTTGCCAATTTACTAATTGGCAAACTCAAATTTGGCAAATTACTACTAATTTGTGGTTGCCACAACCACAAATTAGTAGTTGTACCATATTTTACTATTTCTGTGGTTGTGACAACCATAGAGTTTTTTTATAGCATTACAGTGAAAGAAAACTCTCTGGCATAAGGGTATGCGATTTTTTCAAATGTATAAAGTAATACATCACGTAATATCAAAACTGGATGAAAGCACTAAACATTTGAAGTGTAAGTTTCCATTCAGCTTATCACGCGAGCGATTACCTTTCCTGTTTGCATTAAAGTGAATTCGTAATATTGTGTTGTCTTATCGCGGGTAAAGACCCCCGTCGAGCCCAGCCAATTCAAAGTAAAGTCATTGAGATAACACCCAATTGTGACGATTCACGTGCACACGTTGTTTGCGCTTAATCATGCTATATTTTTTATCACTTGTCTAAAGTTCGTAAAGACAAATTTGCTCTTCTTTTTCCCATTCTCTAATGCCGCCAAAATTTTATTGCACCGTCTTGTTGGAAAAAATCAAACTTATGTGTTGATAAAAATAGTAATTTTTATCATAAATGAATTTTGAGCGATTTTCATCAACTTTTGTGTAAATGATTTTCGTGGCGCGTGTACAAGAGTGGATTTTCCGAGATAAAGAGAGTGAAAAAGGGGCCCGCGACTCTCCGGATAGAATGATGTGGCGAAAGAGGAAATGAGCCGTGTCTGACTTGTTCCGAAAAGAAAGGACTATTATCTATTGCCATATAACGGCCACGCATCTGTTATGTCTTTAAAACGGTCGTCTTTCTCTAGTCTTCTCCCTTTTCCGAGATGAAAGACTCCTATGCCTGTACCTGCATGAAAATGGGGTAGCATGCCCCTCTCTTTGCCTCTTTCATGATACCAATAAATTTTCTACTTACCGATCGTGAGCTTCCTTGTTCCTTCTCCGTCCCAAGAAGAGCCCTTCAACAAAGAATTACAATACATCAATGTGGAAAAAATCTTTAGGAAAAATCTTACTTACGAGTCAATTCTTATTCTTGTATAAAAAAAAAGGCCGAACAAAAAGAACAGAGAGAATGTAATTCATGAATGAATGAAATACTGAAACTAGATGAATTGCATCAAAATTGTATCGTATTTCCTGAAAGGAGGAATTAAATTTTTTTAAATATGTATCAAATGAATTTCATATGCATAAATGTTTCTTGAAATATTTGAAACTTTTCCAGTTGGATAATTACATTGAACCGGGGGCGTAATGTATCGTTAAAGTTATGATATTATTATTATCATCTTCATACCCTTTTATCTCGTATATATATTTCCAGGTCAAATACAAAAATGAGCCGGGCAAGCTTAATTTTAACGAAATTCATGATAAAAAAGTTAAGTAATAGGAGAGATTGTCGAAAATGCTACTCACGTTTATTATTATGCATATCTGTATTATGCACTATCTGTACTCTTCCTCTTGACCGATGAATGTGTCAAAGATGATATGTTTTTCATTTTCTAAGACAGAGTTTCTAGAAATAAACACAAATCACGATTTTCTTAATATTTTTGACTTGTCAAATAACCTTTACCTACAATTTAATAAGTACTTTCAAATGAGGTAATTTTGATAGAACCCCCAGGAATCGGAAACATTTTTTGAATTCGAATCGTATACGTCTAATATCAATTCTAAGAAACGTTTTACGAAACCATTTTTTGCTGGTGAGTCAATTATATAAGCATACTGGAATTTTTCCTCAAGTATATCGATAAAAGATAGACACCGAACAACAATTAAAGATAATTATTGAATTTCATACGTCTTATGTTTATAATTCTTTTGAATGCTTTATTGCTTTTCTCTCCAGTTCAATTTTGAATGCATCAAATTAAATATATTCTTGGGGGCTTAGATTTTATCGAAGGACCCGTACCTGATCTAATTTAGTACAATTTCATTTTTTGCACAAATTAACAGGTTCTTTATCAAAAGAATTGAGTTTTTCGCCAAAATGCTTAATACTAATATTTGCCAGCTGCATTTTCTGATAAGGTTTGAAGTGAACTTATTTATTTATCAAGAATGTAGCAAATTGAATCGCTAATTGTAAACAGGACGTGTTGTTATGAAGCTTTTAGGTATACCTACATTGCATATTTATGACGGCTAATAGTCTGCCTGAGAATAGTATAAATACATCTGAGAACGAGAATATGTATTATCGGCGACACTCTAAGCCTATAGGCAAAGATAACACTTGTCTGAAATATCCAAGGGACTTTGCTCTTAGCTGCTATTGGCTAAATTGGCTTTACGCTTGAAGCTATTCGTAAAAACACTGCTCGAGCAAAATATCGCCAAGACCTCTACGAATTCGGTAGGTCACGTTCGTCCTAGGGGGTAACGAGTTTTATCGGCTTATCGCTTGCATCCTTCATTTTCAAAGAGTTCAACGAGTGTCAATCGCCGATTAATTCGTACTCGTACGCTCCCAGCGTAATTCTTCAACGTCATCAGTAAATTGCACTCGATGGAGTGTCACGAGCAAATTTAGAGACTGGTGCGAGCTGCAATTGCAAATTATTATTATTATTATTATTAT
>JAUESH010000044.1:1418404-1446042 GCA_032275165.1 Synergus magnus | reverse complement strand
GTGAAAAGTCACTGAAATTTTCAGTAGTTTAGTGACGATTACTGAAAATTTCAGTGACTTTTCACTGATTCTCAGTGAATTTTCACTGATTAAAATCGTGAGAAAAGAGTCACTGAGAATCAGTGAACTTCCACTGATTCAATTTTAGACAATACACTATGGTGGTCAATAGTTTGTCGAGAAAGTTCGGTCATATGAGTAGAAAATAATCTTCTCTATAAAGTGATACATTGTCACATTTTCTCGGATATAATTATCTTACGCAATAAATGGTCTTCCATTTGCATAAAAATGTGAGTCATAATCGTTCACTGTAATAAATTCTTTAAATAAGATTCTTATCTATCTTAACCATACGTCTGATCGACCGTTAAAAAATTATAATTCCGTCTCATGTACAGACGTTATTTCACATACTTGTTGTTCCTCGTGAGAATATTAAGGTCACATATGTATTGCGTCTTGTGACTGAATACAGTCAGGACGTATGTCTTCAAAGAAAGAACTCATTGGTCAGAGACTTTTCGTTGATGTATGCCCTCATACATACATGTATCGGGAATCAGGCAGCTTGTATCCACCACTAATTCTTCAGAAGCGTACCATCGCACCGGGCAACACCTTGCTCATCCCACCGGTTGCTGCTGCTTGCTATTGGGAAGTTGTTCTCTGCCGCCATTTGGTCGCCATTCAGGCAGCTGTAGCATGCAGGGAGCAATACGACCTACTCGTACACACCAATGCGCATGTACGTACCTACAGGTGGAACGTATCATCATCTTCCTTCATTTTTCTCTCCACTCCTTCCTCTTCCTTCGTCTTTGTTTCTCGTTGTAAGAGTTGCTCATGACACGCGCCTCTTCTGGACTGGAGGACATGCCATAATCGATCAGGGCTTGGTATACCGGGTCCCGGGCACGATAAGATCGGATAAGATCGACTTTGGAAAAAAGGATGGTTGGCATTTCTGGTGTATTTAGGCGGGCTTTTTTTCGATATATTTAATATAGCTGTGGAGTTTTATGAATGAAGGTTTTATCAATGTCTCTTGTTCGTTCTATTCACAGGGTGTCTACGGTGCGCGAATTTAAGGAAATCCGGGAATTGAAAAGAATCTGGGAAAATCCAGAAATTGTCCTTGATTTTATTTTTGATGCGGCAAGTGGATTTCTGGTTTGAAAAAACTTTTCCGAATAATCAATCTAAATATTTTTATTTGACACTTGCAATTTTTGTTAAATCTCTTGAAACACTGGAAAAAAATGGTTTAGCTGACGTAAATGTCGTTTAGCTGGATTTCGTAATTCCAAAAATAAAATAGAGCTGTGTTATCTAAATTTCTAGCTGTGTTGCCAAAATATCTTGTTTTAGCTCAATTTTACCATCTAGAAATTATCTGGGTAAATTAGTTAGATAATTTCTAGATGGCAAAATTTAGCTATAACAGTTAGATATTTAGGCAACACAGCTAGAAATTTAGGTAACACAGCTAGAAATTTAGGTAACACAGCTATATTTTCTTGGAATTACGAAATCCAGTGATACGTCTAGCTGGAACAACTAAATCATTTTTTTCAGTGAATCTTTTGAATTATTTTCAAATCCTGTAAAAAAGAAACTTTAAAATTCCGTAGCTTATATTTATAAGCAGGAAAAATGCGGGAATTGTCCGGGAATTCCGTGAGCAAGATTTGTGGACACCCTGTGTAATTCAATAGTTTATTCACTTTTACTATTCGGATATTAGCAACTGGAAAAGTTTAAAGTAATAAATGTCGAAGGTCAGCTGAGATAGCGTTGTGGTTAGTATTTAATATACAATAGTTTCACAGCGACAGCTGACTACATTGCCAGCACGCCGATGCGGGTTTGAATCCCAATGCGGGGAGCGAAATGGTACGTTTATGGGTGTTACTTAACTTTTTCAACTTTTTAATGATCTCTCATCTGCTGGCAGGTTATGAAGGTATCAAAAACAATAAAAATCAAGAGAAAGTCTAAAAACCAAAATTAGATCCAATATCAGGCTTCACCTTTCCCCCATTCCTCTGTTTTACCCATTTTTTAAATGAAAATTAGAGAGTTTTCAAATAAGGGTGCTTTTATTGAATTTTTCATTATTTAAGGGATGTTTGGCGTGAGTTCCACATGCGCTGGGGGGTTGATACACTGCTCACGGATCGTTGATGAAATTTACCCCCTCCACTTTACCATTTTGTGGAAAAAGAAGCAATTTCTCAAATATAATTTGGGAATATATTGCAATTTATTTTAATATTCACATAATGTTTGAAAACTTTTTTCTTTTTTCATAAAATGGTAAAGTGAAAGGGGTACATTTCATCCACGATCTAAGAGCTCTGGATTGAAACTTCTTTAGGCAATTTGTAGGATTTTGCGCAATTATTTTCTGCCATAAAATAGCAGGTTTCGTACGTTTGAAAAAAAATATTATTTTTCATTATTCGTTAACGTTAGGAACTTCAGACTCATTCTTTTATATGTGGTGCTGAGAAAGTATAAATGATTGATCGTAAAATATGATACCAATACCAAAATAAGGATATGAGGCAATCCTTTAGATGATGAATCTTTTCGACTCGAAACCGGAAATTCATATCCTCGTGGCGCCATTTGCGGGAACACACAAGAGGCCTAAAATCATTTCAGGGACAAGATCAACGGAACGCCCTAATGATGGTGTTAATGATCGAGGTGAGGTATGATTGGTACCGAGAGCTATGACAGGTTTTTAAAAACATTGCGGCCCCATGACATAAGTCTAACCTAGCATTTTTTGCCATCTGTCCCTCATGTTCGGCATATGCCATCAGCTACAGGATAGCATCAAGAATGATCCAAACAGGTATACTATAAACTTAGCTAAGAGACCAAAGCAGGACTTGACTCGCGGCTCTTACTTGTTCCTCGCTCTCCGTCTGTTAGGCAGTCATCTGCTGACGATTCCGGTCAAATCAAAATAATATCACGGTCGCCATATTTTTTCTCCTTTTGTCGGAATACCATTACCATTTTTTGATGGCCCTCGATGAAAGCTCAAAGATAGTGCATTGTAGATCGTAAAAGATAATCGAGAGTCGCCTACTCGAAGAGGAGTAGGGTGAATTTTAAAACATTAGGGTCTTGGGTCTGCTGCTTCATTGCGCAACTGTTGGAATATATATTCAAATAACAGGATAGGCATATTTCTTTAGGTTTAAGAGGTTTCGAGACGCATTTTTAGATATACTTTTGACCCCTTCTCAATTTTCCTTTAGCTCCACGGAGAAAATTAATATGGTTGTTATACTAACAAAAATAGTCAAATATGGTACAACTACAATTTGTGGCTGTGACAACTAAAACATGGTAGTTGTACCATATTTTACTACTTTTGTGGTTGTGATAACCATAGAGTTTTCCCCTTGTCTGATCTCTGCATTTCGAAAAGTATTGTAACATTAGGAAATCGTGTTCTAAATAATGATTATGTAATATTTAAATACTTTATCATGGTACCAAAATTAGATCGTTAATCATATTTTTACTGATAAAATATGTAGGTCACAAGTCTAGACAATTTTAAGATAAGGTGAACTTTGAATAGGAGAATATACCTATATATCGGTCATCGTGATAGACCGATGTACTGTAAAAAATTTCGGAAAATTTTCCTACGATTTCTCAGGGATTATTATTTTACATTTTTGTTTGGGTAAATGATTTTCACCAACATTTTAGGGAATTTCATTAGAAAGTCTGGGAATTCATTAAAAATTTTGGGAAAATTTTCTAAAATTTAGGAAATTGAACAATACCTACAATTTTTTAGGGAATTTTCCATGTAAGTTAGTTAAAGTCTGAAAGGTTTTGCATTTTTTTGAACCCCCTCCCACCCTCTTTCAAGAGAATTTCAGGAGTTTTCCCAAAAAATATTTGTGGGGAAAATCCACAAAATTTCAAATAATATTTTCCAAAAGTGTTTCGAGGATTTTCCCTAACAATTATTTGGGAAAATTCTGGAAAGTTTGCGGAAATTGGCGTCCCAACAATTTTAGGGAATATTCCCGAAGAAATTTTTTACAGTGTAGTTCGCGTTGAATAAAAATAGATATCCCTTTTTTGATGAAACATCATAACTAAATTAACTCTTCCGCTACATTGTTGTGGGTCCGGATTTTTCCAAAAGAGTTTAAATCACCTTCCTGAACGACCAGCAGTTATATATAAGTTTGTGTCGTTTTAACCATACCGAATGTGTAGTGCAGAGGGATGGACAAAGAGTATCAAAGGGAGAAGGAAGGGAGTCTACTAATTTATGAACGAAATCTGGAGTAAATGCCCGTTTCCGTGCTCTGCCAGGCATGAAATGACATTTGGTTGAGCAGCACAGTGTAGCAAGTGTATATCATGCACCAAAGAATCCGGGCGATATCAAGTTCCGGTCACTCAGACCGGAAATGAGCACCTTGCTCATATTAGGTGATATTCATAACTCTATACTCGATAGGCTGGACAGTTTAAATGGCCCTTAAAAATTAAAAGTTTCCGACCTGCAAGTGACGACTATTTAATGTGTAGTTTCACGCTTTTAGGGTTTTACGGTAATGAAGTGTGTGCTGGTTATATATGCAATAGGGGAGGATAAACGTGCTGTGATTTATTGTCATTTTTTAGGTAGGGTGAATATTGTCTTACTAAGAACGATACTGCATTTTTGACACATTTCTCCACGCTTTTTTAAATCTTGAAACATCAATAATTTATTGAAAGATATTTTTACTTTCGAAAATGATTTTTGAAAAGTTTATATCGATACTCAACTACACTCTAAATTTGAATCAGTCAAAAGTGACTGATTCACAGTCAATTTTGACTGATTCAAATAGTCCGTATTTGACAACTGACAAATCAGTCATTTTGATTGTTTCAAATCAGTCATTTCAAGTGACTGAAGAAATCAGTCATTTTGATTGATTTATTCAGTCACTTGTATGAACTTCAAACAGTTTTTCATGAAAATTATTATTAAACTACATTTAAGGATTATATTTTTTCATAATTTTTAATAACTAGAGATTTAAATATAGATTTCAAAAGATTAAAAGAGTTTTTAAGTGATCTCAAAGGATTTCAAAGGATTTCCCAGCATTTCAAGGGATTTCAACAAATTTCACTAGATTTCAAGAGATTTAACAGATTTTAAAGAATCAAAAACATTTTTTGTTTTCAAATTACTTCAGTCTCGAAACTTTTTTGACTTTTTTAAAATTCTTTAAAAATCTCTTGCAATCCTTTCACGTCTTGATAGTTTTGAAATTTCTTTGAAAATCCTTAAATTTGTTGATATTCTTTTAACATCCTTTGAAATTTGTTAATATCATTCAAAATCGCTTTAAATTCCTTAAAATCGCTTGAAATCCTTTAGGAAATCTTGATATCTTTGAAATCGTGTAAAATCTCTTGAAATCCCTTTAAATTCCCTAAAATCTCTTGAAATCCTTTAAGATGTCTTGAACTTTTTAAAATTTTTTGTTTATCAGTAAGAGCATGACGCGCCATGAAAATCCTTGCCAGATTAGGACCAGACTAGAACTAAGGAAAACTGGCCAGGACCCCATCAGAACCCCATAAAACTTTCTGCACGAATTGTGCATTTAAGTCGTTAATTTATCGCTTTTGTTCTGTAGTTTGATGAATTAAGAAAAGTACAACTGATAGTGCTTTCTAGTCGTTTAGAGTTCCGTCTCTATGTGCTACATTAATTTTATAAATTCTTGATCAGTTCATCAAAATCATCTCAAAATTCTCAAAATAGGCAAACTTGTAATTGTTTAAATAATCTACAGATAGCAGACAATCGACAGATTTGTCTAGAATTTTGCACCTCTGTAAAGTTTACAACCCACTACATCTATTTATCTCGCTTATGTAAAGATATCTAGTGAACCATTTTACGAGGTCTAAAGTCACGATATAAATTAGACTTTTTTCTTAACCGACTTCGCTGTTGCTAGACTGAGTGCATTTCCAATCCGTGTTTCTCTCCTCTTTGCTCTTCCTCTTTCCTTCTCTCTCCCTCTCACCTCTTGATTAATCTCGTTTTTACAAGAAGAAATAAATGAGTCGTCGTCTTTTCTCGATTATCTACTCGGAGGACATTTTTGCTAATTAAATAAACTAGTGAGATTAGGCTTTCCAGAAGAAATCGAATCAGCTTACACTGTATTTGAAGATACACCGCTTATTTCCAGTAGAGATTGGAAATTAAACCTTTATTTTTCGAAAATTACGTCTCGACGTCTTTGTGTCAATTATTCGCGTTGAGACCAGAAAAGAAAGTGATAGCTGAGTTGATTTGTGTGAGACTTTGTAACACTGAGATTACGCTGGAAGCCACAGCCAATTGCGGAAGGGTTAACCACTCTTGAAATCTTCATAGTATACACTTTCCAGAAAGTCCGGTTAAAACCATCGAAATCATTAGAAGTCTTACGATTTTTTTTAAATCTTTGAAGTCTTAAAATATTTAAAATCCTACGTTATCCTATGTTATTTGAAATCCCTTGAACTCCTTCGAAATATTCTGAAATTCTTTAAAATTTCTAGAAATCTCCAACTGATTCAAATTTAGAGAATTGGATTAATGCTATAATTTTCCTACTTGTCTGTTTAATCAATCGTTAAATTAAGAATTTTAAACGTACTGAATAGAATTTAAAATGTTGAAAATTAATGTTATTTTCAAGAAGTTTCTAACAATGATATATGAGTTCTATGAAAATTGATGATGCTGATAAACGATGTGTCCTACAAATGCAACACATAGGTATATAGGTATATGATTGAACGGTGGGTGGATTTTATCTATGAGTCGAAGAGGCAGAATTTTTGTCGAGGACTTTCAAAGATCAAAGGGCGTTTTGATAATGAGCTCTTTCGCATTACGACCATACATTATTTCTCTGATAAGGACTGATTGCTGTTGCATTGAATTCACTATACAGGAATGATTTCCTTTTTTAAATTTGTATTTATCGGATATGTTATTGTTGCGGATAGCAAAGCATTGACTCTAGATTTACCAGAGAGGATGAATAATTCATTATTATATTAAAAATAAGGTTATCAAATTAATTTTGCTATTTTGCAATCTAGTACTGCAATGCCAGTATTATTTGATAAAATAATCATCAATCTTTGAAGATTTGATATTTTTTGTTCCTTATCGAACTTTTAATTTTATAGTAGAATGATAAAAAATTAAAAATAGATTGTAAGATATGAGGATCTGACGTACGAGTTACGTATATGTATTCCAAGTTATAAATTCGCACCATTAAGAAAAAAGTTTCCCAATTGATCATTCTTAATGAGTTAGAAAAGTTGAACCTCTTAGTTTCCATCACCCAAAGTTAGCCCTAAATTTTAAAGGTCCAACAATTAACATTAAATGGCCTAATTTTAGGGAAAAATATTTATTATTATGAGCCTAAAGTTGGGGAAACTAAATTTGCTCTTTCGGTAATTACCACATGCCCTTAAAAATATGTAACTGCCGTTTAAAACGTTTATAAACGAAAATACAAAAGTAAATTCCATCATCTACAAATAAAAATAAAAATAATTGACCAAAGCTTATATTTTTGTTTATAAATGTTCAAAATGATAATAAAAGCATTAATCAGTCAATAATTTCAAAAGAAACAATCATAATTGAAAACAAATTAGACCTTTTCGTTTATAAACGTTTCAAACGGCAGTAACATTTAAAAATAAACTACTTGCCAACTATTTTTCAATATTATTTGTAAAGGCATGAGATACTTTACCATAAGAGCAATTTAGTTTTCCGAGTTTTAGGAAAAAATATTTATTATTGCGAGTGTAAATTTGGAGAAACTAAATTTGCTCTTATGGTAATTAGCGCATGCCCTACGTTCAAAGTAAGAATGTGAAATATTAACATTTAAATTTCGCGCAGCAAGCATTTCAACATCGTAGTTCTGAAGTTACATGAAATATATATTTTTCTATAATTTATGTATTATTAATGCATAAATAATGAAACTTACTAACAGAATAGAATTATTTTTAAAATAATGATAAAGTATGATTCCTACTTTACTAACAAGCAAAAGTTTAATTCTCTATTATTGACTGTCGGTATAACCATGTTACCAGCGTTAGGTAATAAACCAATGTTTCAGTATTACCGATAAAAGAGGGATCGTGTTTATCATTTTGGAAGCATTTAGAAGACAACATAACCTTTTAACTTAAACACTTGATGAATTGTCATCAAACATGCTAGTTTGGCTTGTAGCCTTTTTAAATGTTCTGTTAGTTTAAATAAGTGCTCGAATATCAAAGATAGTGCAATGGCGAATGATCGAGAAGTGTTACGAGAAATTTGGGAAGGAAAAGTCCCTGTTTGCTTCCAACTGAATCCCGAAGAAGTTTCTGAACTTCAGGCACCAGATCCATTTTACTTGATGGTGCCTAGATTAAGTTATTTTCCTCTTTGCACCGATAAGGTACGTATATCAGGCTATAAATAATTCATTACGTGCTTTCACTAAATTCCATCTCTCTTGCCTGTAGGTACGAAAACACTTTATGCGATACGTCGAACAGGAGCAACAAGAAAATGAAATGTGGCTTGAATTCAATGGTACGCCATTGAAGTGGCATTTTCCCATAGGAGTGCTTCTAGATTTATATGGGAACGATATTCAATTGCCTTGGAATATAATCGTACATTTTGACAAGTTTCCAGAGAATGTACTAATGCACTGTCAGAATAAGTATGAAACTTATTTATTTAGAATGTGTTTTTTGAGCTTGTTTGATTTCTGCTTTTACATAGGGTAGTATCGTTCACGATACTATCAATTTATGTTTTGTTAAAATGCATTTATGGGAAATTGCGTCTTTAAACAATATAAAATTGAATCGGTGCGTAAAAAATTACATTATTCAAGAATTAAAACTAGAACGATTCTAGGCAAACAATTTTTCAAAACATTACAATTTCACAGTGTTGAATAATGTGATTGGACAATCGATGGTAATTTTATATTGTTTAACGCAATATGTTTATAATTGCTATGGGTTGTTGTCAAAAATTTATGAAACTCATATATTTTCTTAGATAATACTATTTACAATATTCCAGCTAAAATGCATTAGAAGACATAGAAGACATTTATAAATGTTTAAAAGTTCCTATAAGAATTCTGAACTCACGATTAAATCTTATATTTTAGAGAAATTGTGGAGGCGTATTTTCTTTCCTGTATAAAGGAAGCCGACGTCCTGAAGCATCGAGGTCAAGTGGTATCTAATATGCAGAAGAAAGATCACAACCAACTCTGGCTTGGACTGCTTAACGATAAATTCGATCAATTCTGGGCGGTTAATCATCGACTCATGGAACCCAGTAGTGATGAAGGTTTCAAATATATACCGTTCCGTTGCTATTTAAATGATGAATGTTATGTTCAGAAATTGGTAAAACCTCTAAATGAAGAGGGTCAAAGGAAGACACTGAAGGAGTTGCTGAATGAAGTTTTTCCGGACAAAGAAGAAGGTTTGTGATCATTTACGTCTTTGTAATTTGAAACAAATCAATTTTTTCATGCTTAACGTTCCCCTGTTCATTTTATTCAAAAGAATTTATTCCTTTTTTTTCTTTTTCAGTTCGTGTTCGAACACACGGAATTGTGCCTCCTTTAGAGACGCCCTTGCAATGGCTTTCGGAACACTTCAGTTATCCAGATAACTTTTTGCATTTGTGTTTAATGTCTTCGTAACACAGCCATAACTGTGATCTAATTCTAATGGACTTAAAGCGATTTTACGTGTCAATAGTCGACCGATCGTTCTTACAATGGATAAGGTGCAATTTGGCAGTAAGGAAAAGTCAAATTATTTTATTTTTTTACGACTCTCCTATTACATTTTCATATTATTTCTAATATTTATTTTCGTTAAAAAGAAAGTTTCAGCCTCTCCAACGCTTACATGCGAATTAAAATGGAGAAAGATCAAACACAATCATAGAACCCTGCAGTGAGTCATTTAGAGTATTTCCCGCTTGTGAAATTTCGTTGGTATGAATGCGGGTATGTGAATATAAGAAATACTTTTTATTATATAAAGATAAAACAGATTATTCACTTAGATTATTATTAGCTCTGTGTGTGTGTTAAATTATTAAATCGCTAAGTTTTACGCGGGTCAAGTGTACATTGTAAAAAAATTATTTACGCTTATTCCGCCAAAACTTGTATATAGATGTATTTCATGTCTCAGTGTACAAACTGATTTAAGTTAACGAAGCCTAAACTTGTTTCGACTAGAGTATATACTGGCTTCTAATGAATTTAATCTCGTAACTTAAAAAAAAGTTATATTTGATATTCAGCTGTTTGCTTTTTTATTGAGCTGGAAAATGTGACCCGAGAAAGATGGTACTCATTTTTTTACGTCACAGATCTTTTGTTGTAATAAATTTTTTCGAATCAGAATTTAAATGTGAATTCATTATTAATCTATGTATATTAGAAATCTAACTACTAATACGTTATCGCTATCTAGTTTCCTCCTTCAACTTATTGTACAGTTTTCACGTGGTTTGTGGTATATCCTTGAAATATGTGACGTCAACGTTCGCCTGTTTCGTTCTACGGTTCCGGCAGGTCGACTGTGAGTCACAGTATCATCATAACTACTGATGTCCATGACTTTACATCTACTCCCGAAACTTAAGTAATTAACCACTTTCCGCTTCTTCTGGTATTCCTGTAACGAGACGAGTGAGCGTTTATATCAGTTTCCTTTTTAAATAATTTGTCCGTGTGTAACTTATTTTTCTTATTTCAAGGTGCACTAATTGAAGAAGAGAATTACTCTGAAAATGACGAAAGCAGCGTCCTGGTACCTCTCGTGAATTTCCTCCTGTGTCAGCACAATCTTTTCCTGAGGTGGTTCATAACGTGCTGACATTTAAGTGTAAAAAGTAGTCAAAGGGAGATGCAGTTTTTAATGACAGAGGAGGAGAGACCTGAAAGCATAAAATTAGTACACGGTCGGATGACGTTGAGCGAATAGGTTTGAGAGGTTTTTCAGTGGCTTATAATATAGCGAGCACCTCCCGTAAATTGTCATCAGCCCGCAGCCGGACCACCTCGACCTTCGTGACTGAAAAAAATTCCTTTGCTCAACGAACTGGCAAAATTATCAGGCGAGGAGGATTAACGTTCCGCATCTCCTTCGCGGAGAGCGACTCGTCGAAACGGAAGAGGGAAAGGGAGAGAATGCGAGACGCTCGATAAAAATACACCGTGTGGCCTTTCGCAACGCACAAACGTGATTTACCCTCAAGGCAAGAATTACGTTTCTTTTCTTTTTAAAGATTCCCTCCTCGCTGTCTCTTCTCATCATAGCTCGTCCTTTCTATGAGACGACTATGGTCCTTATAATCAGCGATCATTGCGAGAAATCAAACGGGATCGAGACTGGTTTCACGGTCACTTCGAGTTTACGTTTCTTCCAGTCTTAATTCTTACCATTAACATTTTTTACATTCCGTTTTCAGAAAGCTCTAGTCTAAAGGACTCAAGATTGACGTCCTATCTTCTCGATTTTAATTTGAAAGTCAAGGTAGAGAGAGAGAGTCAAGTATTTAGTAATTAGCGAAGCAAATTTTTTTCTTTTTGTTTCAAATATTATTATCACATTATCAGTTTACCGACTATGATAAATATGTCATTAGTAAAGAAGCAATTTTCAAATGTGGCTAACTGAATGTTACAAATGCATTTTAAACTCAGGATTTAGATTTCTTACCGGATTTCGAGTAATTGGTTACAGGTGCAAGGTCGCAGAATCCATGAATTCAGAAGAGCAGATAAGCAATACGGGAATAACTAACGATAGGCAGCCTTTGTCTCTTCGCTACTCTTAGCACTAGGCAGAAAACCAGAAGTCAAGCTACTTTGGCATCGGGCCACGAACTTTTTGGTATTCCTTTTAAATTTCCGGGAGAAGATCAGCAACTGAGGTCGTTAGTCATCCATCCTGTCAATTAGTATGTTTTTTTCTTTCAGTAGAATTATTCTTATGACACTGAAAGAGAGAGGGACATTCTTACAGCTTTGAAAATAGCAATGCTACACGCGTTTTGTAACGAATCCGTAACAGTTCTGGTACAATTTTGTAAAATATTCCTTATATTTTTAGGGATTCTTTTATATGTAAAATTGTTACCGATACAGAAAGTTTGTGACTGGGTCTTTAATAGTAACTTTTAAAAAAACTCGAAAAACTGTTACGGCTCAGTTATATAATCCAATTGAAACGAATTCATATTTATGCAAAGGGAAGTTGCAAGTAATCGTGTCATTTAGGTGGGATTTGTTTGCTTGAAGTTGTTGCATCCTTCCTAATCGCATTGCACCAGGCGACAACATTCATTGGCTCTGATTGACGCGTTGCATCAGTCAAGCTTCGATTCAAGGTTCGTTCAGCGCGTACACGATGGCCTCAATAAAAATGGAGCGTCATATTATTACCGACCACTTCTGCAGAGGGCTTTTTAGCCTTTAGTCATCGCACTTAAATTGTCGTCAATAACCCTAATTTCCGGCTTCTAATCTGCAGGGAATTATTGACTGGTAATACTCTTTGAGATTAAAAAATATTTCATTGAGACGAATGTTCTTTCTCAGGTTTTTGCACATAAGCAATAAAAAGCTGCGCGATTGCTTTTCAGATGTTACAGTAAATACTGATTTATCTGCGTTACGCAATATCTCAAGGCATTTAAGTGATTTTTTTCCGAGTAAAGTTTAGAAAATGTGTTTAAATACGCGTTATTCTGACCAACGACGATACAATTCTCAAAGAGAAATGAAGGGGAAACGAGCTCTTAACGAGGCTGCTCTTATCGAGGTTGGCCTGTATGTCAAACCTTAAGTTTCTTTGTTTATTGAGGAAAAACTTGTGGATTGTTGAAAAAATTTAATGTAGAAATAAGTCATTCGAAATATTTCGAATTTTAACTGATAAGTATCAGGTCTGGTTTAGGAAATTTTAAGCATTGAAGCGAGCTGTGTTCTTATTTTTTGTTTTTACTGAAATCAACAAAAAATCACATTTTCTGACTTTAAGAATAATATAGAACAAAATACTTTGTATACTTTTGGTGTAAAAAATATTTGAAAATCAATTCAAGTTTTCATTATGAAGGCGTGGTTAAATCAGAATAATCGGTCAGTATTATCAAGACTGATTTATGGTGTAAGCCTACCTTCAAAAGAATGCAATCTTTTTGTACTTTTTTTATCGCAGTCATTTCACCACGTGCGAAATATCTGCAGGTGATCGACGAGCGATTGGCGTGCAAAATGAAGTTGCATTTAGTTTTATCGTTTCAAGAGCCGTCGGATTAGATAAAAGTTCAATCTAGTTAGTATTCAGAATTCCGAAATGAGTTTCTTGTACACTGGGTGTCTGTAATTAAAATTTTCACCACAATAATGTAATCTTAGTTTTTCTTAAATAATGTAAGTTGTCTCTATAAAATCCTTTCTTTCCTTTTTTTTTAGTACAAGTTCAAATCAGGGGAAAAAATATTAAAAAGTCCTATTTCATTCATTGTTGGGTCAAAATTAATATAAAAGTTCCATTTTATTTTTCTGGAAAATGTGTACAAATGCTTAATTGGATGGTGTTTACAATTTATCTTGTTTATTTTCTTTGTTTACTATATTTATCATGTATTCAAATTTAAGAGGTTTCGAAGTTTCATTCAGATGTTTACTATCAATCCCACAATGGGAAATTGTCCTTGAGATGTGGACGAGTTGTGATTTGTCTAAAGTTTTGAACCTACGGTTCTTTGTCTTTCAGTATAGTTTTGACTCTCGATCGGAGAGCTTGCGCGAAAGTTATTTATTAATTTTAAATTGAGGAAATGCAAGTGTTAATGTCAGTGCAAATGTTAGTATCAGTGCAAGTGTCAGTGACAGTGCAAGTGTTAGCGTTAGTGGAAGTGCCAATTAAAAGGATTATCAAGAGATCGAGGTTCAGGGAACATCATGAAATTTGCATACAAGAAGCAAGTAAGTATTCTTTTTATTAGAAAAACTATTTAATTTAATTTGAATTTGATTTTTTGACTAATCGAAATTTTTATAATTACAGAATCTGAACGAGAGGAAGCTGGTGAGTGTTTAAAAAAAATTCCCTTTGACTTTTGATCGCTGCAAAAATGTGTATTTAATAAGGCACTGACTATTCCTACGGAATATTCCTTAAAAATAGAGAATTCCATTTAATAAATAATATTTTTACACTGCCCGTTAATTAAATTTAGACCTATAAGATTTATTAATTTAATTTAGAATCAATTGATATATGTTTATGGTTCTTGGAAATTGGGTTGTTTATTTTGTTGACGCTTCCTCGCTCGGCCTCGCCCTGAGTTGGTCATTGATGCTTTTTCTATTGCTCTTAACACAGATTATGATACTTTGAGATAGAGAGCCCCCCTCCCCCTCGAACTTATCACGTATTTTTTAATAACCCTTAAACAAATTAGAATATTGTCGAAAGTCAATTTTCTCAATACTTACCTTTGTTTCGAAAACAAGTATTTTCGAAAATCTGCTGCTCCTTTATAAACGGATGTTGAATTTTAATATAAGTCATACCGTTCTCTGTAGGATTTTTAATATAAATATTCCGCTGCCAAGTGATTCCCATAATTGATTTTACTCTGCAAATAATTAAATATTTCAATGATTTTCATAAATCTCATCTATCTTTACTTTGATTCAGAGCTCTCAGATCGTGGATGAAATTTACCCCCTCCACTTTCCCATTTTATATAAAAAAAAACAATAATTGTAATATATTCCTAAATTACAATAAATTGTAATATTATTTTTTTTCCCACAAAACGGTAAAGTGGACGGGTAAGTTTCATCCACGATCTGAGAACTCTGCTTTGATTGGAAAGTTTTAAGTTTGTATTATTAATATTAATAGAGAAAATAATTTATTTTCGAAGCACGTTGTATAATACACTTGCGTGCAAGTGCGTTATATCCAACTGCTTAATATTATACCCACATTGGCGTTGTTGCATGGCTAGAAAGTTTAAAAGCTTTGTTTGGGTCATATGCTCGCCAATCGCTTGCGATAACGAAAACAATACCAACTACTGTGCGTTACCGTATATACGCGATATGCGCATATACGTCCTGTTTTATGCGAGTTCGTAAATCTCGCTTATTTATTGTAGCCTTTTTACAGCAGGAATTTCATTCTTTGCTCTGATCGTAAAACACAATACCCAGACTTTTGAAAACTTATTATTATTATTATTATTTCGCTTCTTCGCAAAAATAAAAATAACACTTTTCGAACACTGGTTACTTGATAAGAAAAGTATAAAAATAGGTAATTTTAAACTTAAAACTAAGGATAGGGATATGAACGATACTGGAAGGTTATTTTAAAATAATCTTTTATATTTTCTCTCAGGTTCAGTAAAATTCTAATCTCGATATACCTATTTTTATATAATACAATATTTAATACAACAATTTTTCTTTTCTGAGCGTGTCTCTCGGCGAAAGCATTTCTCGATTCTTTCACTCGCAACATTTGATATCATTCTCTTTGTCTCTCTATTATTCTCACTCACTCTTTTCCTCTTTCTCGACTTTGCTCATCGATAAATGACAATGGTCGGATATGCTTTGATGAAAAAAATGTCTCGTACGCACGTGTGTATTCTCTCTCTCTTTCTCTCTCCATGGGCTGTAGTAAAGGCGCGCCGAAATGTCTGCGCGCCTCCACCACGATGTACATGACATTTCAATTATTCACTTATCTTCCCCGTGACACGTGTTAAATTTATTTTCGCGCCTTCGGAGACTCCTCTTCACATATAAAAGATATTTTTTACTATCACACAAGTTACTGCCTTCGGCAAGATGATTTCGATGACAAAAATAGGGTGATCATTTTTTTTTTTAAGTCACAAAAATATTTTTCATAAATCACATAAGAGAGCTAAAGTATAAACTATAACTAAAAAAAGACTCCATTATCAGTCTTCGGCTAATTTTTTTATTTAAAAAAACTAAAAATATTAAAGTACTGTCTTTTAATTTATCCTTTCGCTATTAAAAAATAATGGAAATGCTTTAATAAAATAATACAAGTTACAATTTTTCGCGATATGTTCGATCACCGTAAATTCAAACCGAATGGTATAATACATGCTTCCTTCAAATCCTTCTAAGGCACGTTCGATCTTTGGAGTCTCCGAAGTAATTTATCATTTTTACAGTACAGAGTCTGTATAAACCAAGAATATTAAAATACATATATCTTTATATAAATTTGATAAATTCATACTCTTCTTATACACTACTGTACATGTAAATGTAGATACTATAAACTGTTTTTTTTTTTCATTATATATTTATAAGGACCAATAGCTCGCTATACGTGCCTTATGCACTTAAAAAATATTGCTCGTATGTGCCTTCATGTCTCGTTAATATATTTATATAGACTCTGGTGGGCAGTGCATCAGAACGCCAGCGTAAACGCATTTTCAAAATGTTCGCTCTTTCATCATCAGTCATTCATCGCTACATTATTATGTAAACGTTATGGCATTATGTAATTCATTATGGCTTATGATTACGCTACAGTTTATTGTAGTGCCTGACATACCCAGTATGTTCTACTTTTATATACTTCTACAAAAAGATGATCCTTCGCAACTTTTTAAATCTTATCAGCGAAAGAGAAGAGTTTAATGTTTTTCACTAAAAATCTTTACTACAGAAGTTGATTAATTTACTATGCTTCTCTTTCGCAAAAACGTGGTTTCATTTTCATCTAAAAGGTTACCGAAAAGTACAAGAAAATTCTTTACATTCTCCTTAAATAATAAAAATGAACCCACTTTTAGGCAGTTTTTGTAATTATTTTTATAACTATTTTTATGAATTTTCGTGTACATGTTTTAAGGCACATGGATGACTGTTTCTTAATATTTATATTTCGGTTTCTATTGCCAAAGGGGGCATTGTGAGCTCGCATGTAGAAGCACCGTTTTGTTAAGACTGTGGATGCGTGAAACAATAAGATGTACTTCTGGTTAAATACTCATAAATATGTTTTCCATAATTCGGTCGCTTTTGATTTTTAAAACATAAATATATATCCTGAGTGGTTCATAAAAAGGCACGAGAAGTAGGATCAGACAAGTGACGTTGCATCTTAATTAGATCTCTTTTCAATCACAGGTCATCTTTACAATATTTTATATAATTATAGTCAATTTTTCCCGACAACTCTCGCAGTATTTGTACCAATTCTTTCTAATTATTATAAAAATATTATGTCGGCGTATTTTAAAATTGCCCACCCAAGAACTTTCGGTAAAGGGTAACATTATCACGAGTTTATTATTCCACGTACATATATATATATATATGTATTTATATATATTTATCGTATGGAGTCTTTTTTTCTAAATTATAATCCTGTCATTGCTTCGCCATCCGAGCGACACCATTAAAATAATTCGTTCAAAACGAGGTGTATATTTACATATTTATATCTAAATCTACAGATAAAGAAAGGAAAGTTATGCAAAAAACAATGTTATAATACTCTGTATGCGACGTACATACTCGTTCATATGGAAGCAATTCTTTGAGCAATTCAATGATTTCACGTGACCTTACCCAGAAGTGCATAAATATTTTGCAATTTTGAAAACAGTTATGAGCTTCTGAATTTGATTTCGTGATTTTCCCTAGACTCGTCATATAAATAATTCAGCCGGTGCAAAATTGTCATATCTGACCATGAACGTTGACAACAGTCACGTGCTCGTAGAGAGTTACGTAGCAAATGACAATTCAGACAGGCTGTTCTTCCACGAAGTTTTTACTTCAACTCAGTTTCTGTTATAATATAGTAATTACAGTATACGAAAAAGGCGATCTTTTAACCTTCATTTCAACCTTGTCAAAAATAGAAAAATGAAAACTTGGTCGAAAAATTGTGATATTGTGAATTTCCACTGAATTCAATTCAATGTACTGCACGGTGTGTCTGAACTTTAAATGGGGGTGACAAAAGACTTATGGGTTTTTTGGGTTTCGTTCTAAAATGCTTCAGAAACAATTCCCAAGAAAAATTAAAATCTTTCTTAGAGCCGCTTTTTATTTTTGCTTTTTTTTAATGTCATTTTTTAAAGCAATTTGAAGGAAAGGATTTATTTTCGAAATAAGTTATGTTTAAGCACAAAAATGATATTGATTATTCTTTTTTTCATTCATTCATTCATTTTTGTACTTTAAATATAACTTATTTCGAAAATAAATCCTTTTCTTCAAATTACTTAAAAAATTGACATTAAAAAAAGCAAAAATAAAAAACGGCTCTAAGAATGATTTTAATTTTTCTTGGGAATTGTTTCTGAAGCATTCTAGAACGAAACCCAAAAATAATATAAGACCCCTCTTGTCATCCCCATTCAAAGTTCGTTCAGGCACGCCGTGACTGGAATTCTGTTGCATTTACTGGAATTTTTCAGTAAAATTAAAATTTTGAATAACTTGTTCGAGAAGGCTGAATTTGTATCTTGGTATTCCTTTTACGTTTCTGGATGGTAAAAATCCAATTAAAAATATCTTTAAAAGACTGAAAGTAATATATTTCATTCTTGGAATTTTCAATTGCATTTTTACTCCTCTGGATTATTCCTTGGAAAATTGAAGCTACTGGAACATCGCATCTTTTATTGTCAAAAGCTAGACTAGGTGTAGTGAGGATTTGCTGGATACCTGACGAAGGCACTCCGGACTTGAGGGAAGTCGGAGTAAGGGATGTGTTGCGTTCTCCAGGAGACTGGTACCCTAAGGCTGAGTTCGAGGGCATAGTCATGTCCCCTGTCCTCGTTCAGATTGCAGATGCCCTGGCAGTTATTGTTATTGCTGTTAACTGGCGAAAGGCCACGATAACCTGAGTCATCGGTGGGTTTGCTGAATGGATTGTCCAGATAAGGCTTGAAGAGGATAGCATCTTTCTTCGAAGAAGGTGTGGAAGGTATAACTGGTGCAGGAGGCGTTGGAACTGTACTCGTGACGGGCTCGATTTGGAGTGGAGGCTCGCATATTTTCTTCGGTTTTACAAGACACAAAGGCGTGTCTTGTGGAGGTTGTTCCTGGCAGAAGAAAATGCAATTTTCTTCCGTGTCCAGACAGACTCTCTTCGCTGAAGGCAGAGCTTGGTAGCAACAGGATAGAGTGCAAGATGGTACCTTCAGCTGCGAGGAAATCAAATCCTGATTCAGCGGCAAGGCGGTCACTTCTACGGGTTCTCTGGGGGAATAGCAGTAAAAGCTTCCTTGTGGTTCCGCGTGGCAAGGCCTTTTTAAGCTTATATCTTGATGGCAGGATGTGCCTGACGTCATAGAAGTGCTCTCGACGCAACAGGAAAAGGTGCAGGTTCGAAGAGACGCATCTGGAGATTCCAGCAATCCAGGTTGGCAGTAGGATTGCGTGGGGGGAGATCCGGCAGCGCCACAGCAGTAAACAGTTGACGAAGATTGATCAAATTCAGCTTCTGAATGACTGGGGATCACGCCGGTCATCGTGAGGTCGACTGGAGATTCTCCTAGTGCTGCATCCTGGACAGGACCTAACCGCTGGCGAGAATTGCCACCTAGAAGCGCTATTCTTCTCCGAATTTCGGATTTCTGGCGAAGCCACTTCTGTACCTGGCGACGATTTATGCCAAATTTTCTGGCAGTGGCTCTTTGATTGCCAGCCACAGCTACGTCACGATGAAACGCATCGAGAACGTCGAGTTTAAATTGCAGAGAGAAGGATCTTCTGCGAGTGAGATCACCAGGTGCATTCTGGTGTTGGGAACTGTAATCCATAGGGTCCATTTCACTGTCGGAACAACTACTACTGGACCTGTCAGAGCTTTCAGAACCCTGTGGACTCGAAGGTCCGGAATAGGCTTCCACTCGTTCCTGAAGAGGGCTGATCGGCTCCAAGTTAGTCAGGGATGAAGCAGCAGGTGGTCGTTGATAGTCTGCGCACGGCACACCCTCTCCCTCGCCAACCGGCTCTTGCATCTCCGCCTCCCCATGTTTCTCTTCTACCTCCTCCACCACTTCCACCTTGAGTTCTAGCTCGCCTTCTATCTTTGCCTCCCTTTTCTCTCTCTCCTGGTGGCGTGGCTTCTCGGAATCCGGCAGACAAGGGTGTGAGTGCTCACGAATGTGCGAGTGGAAGAGTGGACTCGTTTGTCGTGTTGGTTCAAAGTGAGCGGTCGGCTCGTTGGTGGTAGTGACGGTGGTCTGATGTGAAGACGAGAGGGAGACCCTCGAAGCACTGGGCGATCCCGGTATCTCGTACAGCCCTGGCGTCGCCGTTGAGTCTGGGCGTTCTGCCTTTATCTCTGCCGGTGCGTACAGCATCGTACGAGCAGGTCTACCATCCCCAGGCCAATCCATGTCTCCGTAATTCCGATGATGAGGATGTCGATGCTGCGAATTATGTAAATGGTGATCATTGGTTGCGTTCGCGTCGTTGCTGTCATATCGATGATCCTGGGGCGAGTTGTTGTAGGCCGCCAGCGGTTGATACAGCTTCACCTCGCCTCTATTACTAAACCCAGCAGAAGCATCGAGCTCGTAGCTCTCGGGGTTTGGAGTGTAGTATTTTCTCTCTGGTTCGCCACGATCGCCTGAATATTTATGCACATTCTGGAGATGAATTTTCTCATCGAGCTCTCGAGGGTGATGTTGATCCTGGTTAGGATAATCCGTGTACCCGACCGGCGTAACACGCAAAGGGAGGGCCGCGTGAAATCCGTACTCTGTCGAAGAGGGTGAATTACGAGAGGGTGGATGAGGAGGTGGGGGCCCCTGTTGAACAGCCAACTCGTCGCCGTGCAGTCTGGCGAGACTGAGGTTCAAGGCCGGCGATGCTGGAGAAACGCAGGGCCCCGTGTTTTCCATGACGGGTACCTCTGATTTTGAAATTCCACCAGAATTTCCTGTCGCTGATGAACCCACGTTTCCATCCAAGTCCGCACAATTAATTCGCAGAGTTTGTTCACACTGTAACCACTTTTGAATCTGTCTTCTGTGAATTCCATATTTTCTCGCAGTCGCACGCTGATTTCCCCGACAGTCTATGTCGTGCCTGTAGGAATAAAGGACTTTCAGCTTGAAGACTGCCGGGAATATCCTACGACTACCCATCACACCTACTGTTTTTCTAACGTTTTGTCGCGGATGTTGGCTTTGCTGCTGTTGCTGCTGCTGCTGTTGTTGCTTTACCATTACCATTTTCACTGAACTCTTATCACTGAGTATTTCGCTCACTCCATGGGCCATAATGTTTTCACGCACTCAATTTTGAAACACTAAACCCGTCACAATGAGAACAAACTTGGAAAAGAGGCACTGTCGATACCTTAACGCGTAACATTGCACGAAGTGGCCACTGGCCTGGCCGGACGGCGCACGGAGTTCCTTTTAGGTCTTGGTAGATGCCGTAACTAATTTTCATCCCCTCTACCAAGTCGACTGCGGCTGCTTCCCACTAAAACGGTCTTTCCCCCCCTATTCGCATCTCGCTTGTAGAATTGTAGGCTCGAGTCTCCACAACCTCTGTCTCCTACCATTCCACTGACTCTTGCTCATTCCATCTCCCTCTCACCCCCCTAACTTCTGCCAAGTTCTCTCTTCTTGCAGTCTATCTCTCTCTCACCCCCTTTTTTTTCTCTCTCACTCCCTCGTGCTCTCACCCTGCTCGCCAACCGCGGGCGTAGGCGCCCTCCCCTCTCTTTCACACTTGAACGCGATAAAACTCCGCCATTTTGTGGCCTCACTTCCGTTAATGACGCGCGCGGGAAACGTCACGCCGGCGCCATGTTGTCTGCTTCAGCTCGGCTGTCTGCCTTATAGACAGACTGTCTGCATATAGCCTATGCTCCAACGAGCACTGATAATCGTAAGGGGTCGAATCCCATTATGAAAACAGGTTCACAAACTGGACATTATTAATCATTATATTTCTTGTACAATCTCAAATAACCTTGATATTTATGCAATATTACGTGCAATAATATGAATCGAATGTAAAATAACTTGTTTTATTCAATAATTTTAGTTTAGTTCCAATGAGCCATATTGCTCTGGAATAACGTGTTGCATTGCTACAGGGTGGTCCTGATGTATTGAATCATATAGGGAGTTGGAAGTTGGAACGAGTGAATGACTGATATAGTTTCAATTTTGATTTTTAATACCGGGAAATCTTTAAATTTTTTTTAATTACACATGAAATTGCTTTGAATGCTCCATATCTCGTGGAATTCTTCAAAATTCACTGCAATCTTCCCGGTAAGATGTGCATTGAAATGAATTAAATTGATTTCAAATTTGGTCAAATTCACAACATTTTCAATCCAAAATAATGCCGTTTTTTTTTTATTTTTTACAAATTTTTATATTTTAATTAATTTAACCTCATGCACATTTAAATTCTGAAAATATTATGGAAAATTAAGTCAATTTAAATCTGTTTAATGTCTGAAGGTAATCTCGAAAGTTGAGGTCAATTTAATTCCTTCTGTAAAGTATAGTGTTAAAATTTTTATTAAAACCAATTCCTTTCAGCTCAAAGTGAACACAAAGCAATACCAAATAATTCCACAACTGTCAAATTTAAAACGCTCTTGAATCCCAAGCAATGTTATTTTTGTCCATTTTAGGAATCATTTTAATTCATTTCAATCCACCGGCTTTGGAAATTCACCGCGATACTTTGAAATCTTATGAAATTTGGTTAATTACTTAAAAATCTTTGAATTTTTTTATATTCTCTTACGAAAATATATAGGAAAATCACTACTCTCTTAATCTGAGTCAGTGGAATTTCACTGATTCTCAGCTATAAGTATACCACTGATTCAATTAGTGTCTATACGCTGATGAATCAGCGGAATTTCGCTGACAGAGGGCATGATATTCACTGATTCATCAGCGTATATACACTAATTGAATCAGTGGTATACTTATGGCTGAGAATCAGTGAAATTTCACTGATTCAGATTAAGAGAGTATAGGCCTATAATGGTTTTAGAAAAATAATTATGGAAATAAATAATATTAGAATATAATCCTATAATAATATTCATATAATCACAAGAAAAGTATAAGAGTAAAAATAATTTCCTCTATTTCTTTCTAATAATGACTTTCCCAAAATTCTTTTTTATAATGATTTGCCTATAATTTTTTCTATACTGATTTTCCTACAGAGATTTCCTTATAATCCCAAGGAAATTATAGAAAAAAATAATTACAGGAATAAATAATATTAAAATATTGATAATTTTTCCATCATTAGAATCAATTAGAATTCTTCGATCACGAGAAAATTATAGGAAAATGAGTATAGGAATAAATAATGTTTTTCTTAAAATGATTTTCTCATTATTATTTTTCTAAAAATTTTTTCTATTATGCGTTTCCTACAATTATTTTCCTATATTTTTCTTCTATAATGATTTTCCTATAATCGCGAAAAATGTATACTCTCTAAATTTGAATCAGTAAGATTTCACTTTTTTGTCAGTATTTTGTTTCTATAACGATTTTCCTATAATGTTCTGCCTATAATTATTTTTCTATGATGATTTTTCTATGTAATTAGTTTTCGTACAATTATTTTCGATTAAAGAAATAAATAATATTAAAATCCAGATGATTTACCTACAATGAATTTCCTATAATCGCGAAAAAATTATAGGAAATTGAGTATAGCAAAATCATTATAGGCCTATACTGATTTTCCTATAATATTTTCTCGTAAGGGTTCCATTAAATTCTTCAAAATTCACTACAATCTTACAAAAATCTTGCGATTGAACGCATAGAATAGTTTAAGGCTTTTGAATTTTTCTAAGGACAATATTCGGAACCTTAAGGGCATGTGGTAATTACCATAAAAGCAAATTTAGTTTCCCCAACTTCACGCTCGCAATAATAAATATTTTTTGCTAAAACTAGGCCATTTATCTCCAGTTCGTATCAGACGGAGGTAAATGGCCTAATTTTAGCAAAAAATATTTATTATTGCGAGCGTAAAGTTGGGGAAGCTAAATTGCTCTTATGGTAAAGTATCACATGCCCTTAACAACGATTTTCTTGAAATGTCGTAATGATCCTTTTCCATTTAGATGAAAACACGCAAAAATAAGTTTTCTGCGCCTTTAATAATTCCCAACCTAGACTATTCTATGCCATTCTTTGTAACTCAGCACTCGAGATTTTTAAAGGGCTCGAGGATCACTTGTCCTATTCATCTAGAAATCAAGATCAAAATTACCGTCCCTAACCTACCGTTAGGCTTGGTTGATATTTTTACTCAGGCTCTTGCATCCGATGTTTCTATGCTGAGGATAGTCATTTTGAATGAGATTTTGAAGCCTGTACCAAGAGAGGTTCTCGCATATGCGCGTATGTTGTTTTTGTGGCGTGAGCCGACAGTTAATATGTTTAGCTTCTCGCGTGGTTGCCAAGTCTCTGCACGTAGTAGGCAGGGACGCACAGAGCTTCGAGGCATGACGCAAACTGCGGTACGCCGACAAAGAGAAGAGGTAGAATCTCGTAAATTTCCACTACTTACCCTGTGGAAACAGAGATTCGCCGCCGAAGTTTTAAACCCGAGTATCGAGCCTGCACCTCTCGAAATATTCAATCATTTTCTTGCCTCTCTCTGTTCACAAATGGGAACCGATTCTTTGAATCAACGCGCTCCTCACACCTGCTTCACTCTAACCTCGAAGCGCTTGAGTCATCATTTAGGAATCTGATCGTTATCTAAGTCCCGCATCTCTTGCCTGCGTATGGCATTCCTGATCACGCCACATCGCAATCCTCTTTAATTACGAATCTGTGACTTACAGATATTATACCCACAGAAAAGATCTTTAGACTTTTTAATTCAAATCCGGGAAAAGTTGTATTTCTCTAATTAGAGGCTGACTAGAGGTCTAAGTCCAAGGGTCCAAGTGTCCGCTAGGTAGAGACCAGTAAATTTTATAATCCAAGTTGGAAACGCAATGAAAATCATGTTTTGTGCCGCTTGTGTATATAGTGTATAGCTTTCGTAGCCAACAGTCACCGCGCCACAGCGGCTGGCACGATCGGATTTGTCCTTGGGCCGAAGGTAGGCGCAACGTGGCAACACAGCTCGTTCCCCAGACAGGGTGTCGCCTCGTCGGCTTGGCCGTCCGGGTTTGAGTGTGGTCGAGAGTTAGGGGGGCAGGGGTGATAGGGGGACTGGAGTCATGGAGAAGGGGCACATATAGAATCGGTTCGAAGAACGAAGGGTGGTGAGGGGAACAAGTGGAAGGCTCGGCACGGCGCTGTGTATTATATAGGATCGGTCGAGGACCTACATTCACGCGGGTAGCCATGTTTGAAAACCCGCGTCCCGCTGGAATGTGGTATGCGGGGCCCCTTCGATGCGATCCCACCGCTCACCTCTTGCCCCTCGCCATCACCAGGGCAAGCCCCTCTGCCCCCCTACAGCTTGGCGCCCCAAATGGTCGCGTAACCAGAGCCAGACTTCTTGGCGCCCAAATGATGTCGGCTATTCCGTCTCTCTTCCTCTCGCCTTCTTGTCTCTCGCTTCACTGCATGCATGCGTGTGCCGTATATATGCAACGTAATTGAAATGGTATATGCAGTATACACAGGAAATGGAAACCTTTTTCTTTACACCTACCTCTTACTACGAACTACACTCTTATTATTTGCACAGCCCTTATCTAAAGCATACTTGTCTGATTCAGTAGTGGAGAATGAAAGATACAGGGCCGAATCGGGATGCAGTACACGAGAAAAATATGTTACACTGACACACTGGTTTTACATTTTTTAAATCCCTTGGAAATCTAGAGAAATCTTTCGATATTCCTTGAAATTTCGTGCAATCCTTTAAAACCCCCATGAAATCTCTTGAAGTTTCTTAAAGTCCATTGGATTCTATCAAAATCTAATGACGTCTTTCGAAATCCGGTATAAGATTTTTAAATTCCTTTAGATTTTATGATATACTTCGGAATCCCTTAAAATTCAGTGTAATTTTTTGAAATTCCGTGGAATCCATTGAATTCCCGAGAAATCCAGAGAAACTTTTTGAAATTCTTTAAAATTCCGTGCAGTCCTTTAAAAATGCATGAAATCTCTTGCAATTCTTTGAAATACATTGGATTCTCTCAAAATCTCAGACGTCTTTCAAAATCCGGTAAACGATTCTTAAATTCTTTTCAATTTCATGATATACCTCGGAATTTTTCAAAATTTAAGGCAATTCTTTGACACCTCGTGAAATTTTTTAGAATGCCATGATATTCCTTGGAATCCCTTAAAATTGAGTGTAATTTTTTGAAGTCTCGTCTAATTTTTTTTAATTCCTTGAAATCCCGTAACATTCAGTGCAACCCATTGATATCCAGAGAAACCTTTCGAAATTCCTTAAAATTCCGTTCAATCCTTTAAACTCTATGAAATCTCTTGGAATTCCTTAAAATCCATTGAATTCTCTCAAAATCTAAGACGTCTTTCAAAATCCGGTAAACGATTTTTAAATTCTTTTCAATTTCATGATATACCTCGGAATTTTTCAAAACTTAAGGCAATTCTTTGACACCTAGTGAAATTTTTTAGAATCCCACGATACTCCTTGGAATCCCTTAAAATTGAGTGTAATTTTTTGAAATCTCGTCTAATTTTTTTTTAATTCCTTGCAATCCCGTAACATTCAGTGCAACCCATTGAAATCCAGAAAAACCTTTCGAAATTCCTTAAAATTCCGTTCAATCCTTTAAAACTCTATGAAATCTTTTGAAATTCCTTAAAATCCATTGGATTTTCTCAAAATCTAACGACGTCTTTCGATATCCGGCAAACGATTTTTGAAATTCCTTTAAATTTCATGATATGCTTCGAAATTTTTTTAAATTTAGAACAATTCTTTGAAACCCTGTGAAATTTGTTAAATTTCATAATATCCCTGGGAACCCCTTAAAATTCTGTGCATTTTTTTTAAATCCCGTGTAATTTCTTTTAAATTTCTTGAAATTCCTTAACATTCAGTGCAATCTTTTGAAATCCCGAGAAATCTCTCAAAATTTCTTGAAATCCATCATAAAATTCCTTGAAATTCTTAGAAATCCTTCAAAATTCACTACAATTTTTTGGAATTCTGGAATATTTTTTTATATTATGGGAAATCCTTTGAAATTTTTAAAAATACCTTAAAATTTAGTTCAATCTATTTAAAGACATTGAAATCTCTAGAAACCTTTCAAAATTTCTTGAAATCCATCATCAAATCCCTTAAAATTCACTGTAATTTTTTGAAATTCTGGAAAATTCTTTGAAATTTCTTGAAATGCCTTAAAATTCAGTTCAGTTTATTTAAAGTTCTTGAAGTCCCTTAGAAATCTATAGAAACCTTTCGAAATTCCTTAAAATTCCATTAGATCCATCTAAA
>JAUESH010000044.1:1406603-1418304 GCA_032275165.1 Synergus magnus | reverse complement strand
TTTAAAGTTCTTGAAGTCCCTTAGAAATCTATAGAAACCTTTCGAAATTCCTTAAAATTCCATTAGATCCATCTAAAGTCATTGAAATCCAGATAAATCTAAAATCTTTCAAAATCTAGCATAAAATCCCTTGAAATTCTTAGAAATCCCTTAAAAATCAGTTCAATCTATAAAGTCCATCAAATCCCTTAAAATTCAGTATTCTTTGAAGTTTGGAAATCCATTTTGCAATCGCTTGAAATTTCTTGAAATATCCCTTTAAAATTCAGTCAAATCTATTTAAAGTCCTTGAAATCCCTTCAAATTCACAGGCATTCTTTAAAATCCCAGAAAATCTTTTAAAATTCTTCTGCAAAAATTAAAATACCAGACTGCATGGCATCAAAAAGGAACAGTATACGTAATCTTTCCACTGAAAGAAACAGAGTGGCAGTGCCAATTGATGACGTGATTTATTTAAATAAAACTTAAACATGCTTCCCGTTATTATACTCTTGTGCAATTACTTCATAAATTATTTTTATAAGCAACACTTAGAATGAAAGTGTCTAACCAGTTGCTCTTTGCTCTTAGCGAAACTCGCGAATACTTTGTGTCTTTATGAGTTCTTAACCTTCCACCCACTTATCATACAGTGATGACTGACGAAAGAATTATTATCTCGTACTAATAATAAATCGCTTCATATCCCCCTTTGAAAGATCACTCTCATTGTGGCTAATATGTAGTTTGTCTACTGTTTATGCTGTTGCTGACAGACCGACAATCCCTTGTATATTTCCATTCAAATGAACAAGTAAAAAAACAGGCTCTCGCTAAAATCACAGTTTTGCATTTATGCACCAAGCTAAGTGGGAGAGCGTCACACGTGCACTTCTATCCAAACCTTTTCTTTACAGTTTCTTTTAATCCACATTCTACACTATAGAAATTTACACTCTACACTTTAGACTCTCTGTGGGAGGGTTTATTTATATGTATGTGTGTTTGTGTGCGTAACCGTCCCTTAAAAGCCTAAAGGCCTCAACAGGTCCGTAGAAGAAAAGGGTGCAGTGGGAGAACTAGAAAAATTCCGAAATATGTAACTTTTCCTTTCGAAAAGTGGGACACAATTATTTTTCCATTCCTCATTCAACATGATAGTATATTTCTTGAGTCAGGAGTTCCTACTTTTTATCGCGAGCCGTAGCCTTGTGATAATAATGACGCATATTTACTGTTCTTACGTATATATCGCCGTTTTTTAATCACCAGATGTATATAGGTATCTCCGCATATTTTCTATTGCTAGAAAACCATCTTTGGGAATTTCCATTTTTTTTTATTCTTTGCTGATCCAAAAATTGTTATATCAATTCGCTTTGCAAAAAAATTAAATAGCGTCTGAACACATAAATTTAAAATCTCATATTCTTGAGGAATACGTATTATAAGGTTAAACTTGCTACATTTCATCCCACGCGTTAGCCCACGTTAAATACAGAAATACTTAGCCTGGCGTTGTGGGCGCTTGTGCGACGCGGCGCCTACTCATGCATACCTGGTTACCTGAATAGATTTACAGTGAAGTGGTAAATGATTTTTTGAGCGATTGCAAATGTCGCGGGGGTGGGTTTTCCCTTTGAAAAAGCAGGACAATTTTTCACATGAGGAGAATGCAATCTATCGTACATACGAAAACGCTGGAGATTGCAATATGTATTTACATATATGCAGAGTAAATATATAAAATTCGTACATCACGTTCACGTGCATGCATAGAAAACACATAGGAAGCATCACGCACATAGGCGTACCTTATCTTATCAATAGTGAAGGCGTATCGTGGCTGCCATGTGTAAACACTCGGCGTAGCACGACCGGATGGTGATGGATTTGTGAATTCTGGCACTTTTTATTTTCTCAATTTCCTCCATTGTAGAAGCTTGCTTGACAGCATGCCGTTTCTTTTCGTGTGGTTTCGGTCGACGAAAAAGGGTAATCGATAACATTTACGTCATTAGAAGACAACGATGTCGAGTTCCACTTTATCGACTGCATGACTGTTGAGAAATAAAGCAGAAAAAAAACAAGGCAAAATGATAAAAAGTAGATTAAGTGGGAAATTCTGTTTCTCTGTCGATAAAATACTTGCTTCAACTTGTTAATTACATATAATTTTTGTGCGTCACTGGAAATTAACGTTTGATCGCAACCAAAGTCTCAAGATGAAGACGTCTGATTTTTTTTCGTAGAAAATGTCTTCATCACTTTATCATCATCAATTGTAAAAAGAAGAGAAGGAAATTTGTTTCGAAGTGAATTTTTAAGAGAATTATAGGAAATACATTGTGATTGTAATTTATGTCGGTAGTAACTGTCAAGATTAACGTCAATCTTAGAATTTAAGAATTTATAACTCATTGCTTCATATCAATTAATCGTGTACGTGCAGATGGTCACTGGCAGTGAGCCAATCACGAGTTTTTGATTGCATGCTTACAGATGTAAACAACATCTGACATACAGCAGAGCTTATTTGCAAACGGACATGAACATAAGTTTCGAAGTACATATTCACTTTCTGCGAGAATCATTTCACACGTGGGCCATCACCTGATAATTTCAGTTTGAACTTCTTGTGATTTAGCTTTTATAAATAACTATTTCAGGCTTCACAGTCTTTCTCCTATTCACTCTTTTTTCCCTGTTTGAGAGCATTATACTGTAAAAAAATTTCTTCGGGAATTGTCCCCAAAATTTATGGGACGCTGATTCCCGCACTTTGCAGAATTTTCCCGAGCATTTGATAGGGAAAATTCCCGAAACGCTTTTGAGGAATATTATGTACTAAAAATTTCGTGAATTTTCCGAAAGATTTGTTCTTTGTTAGGGAAAGTTCCCGAAACGCTCTTGGGAAATATTACTCCACATTTTGTGAATTTTCCCCAAGATTTGTTAGGGAAAGGTTCCGAGAAAGTTACTTCATTTAAAGATGATGACTGGAAATGAAAAATTTTTGCGACAAATTTAACTAGCACATGAAAAATTAAACATTTTTTTGGACAATTCTCAATATTTAGTATAAGGCTTTAAGTATAAGGTTTTAAGGAAATTCCCTAAAATGTGGGTAGAAATTATTTTTCCAAACAAAAATGTGGAATAATCCTTAAGACATTGCACTGTAAAAAATTTCGGGAAATTTCCCTACAATTTGTTAGGGATTATTCCTCATTTTTTTTTTGGGACAATGATTTTCACCAACATTTTAGGGAATTTTCCTAATTCTTCTGGAAATTTCTCCAAACCTTCTAGATATTTCCTAAATTTTCTTAAATATTTTGGTAATTTATTGCAAAAGTTAAGGAATATCCCCTAAACTTTTTTGAAATAAAAAATGCTTACTATAAATATTGGGAATTGTCACAAAAAATGTTTGATTTTTCAAGTAAGTCAGTTAAATTCGTCTCAAAGGTTTGGAATTCCCAGTCATCATCTATAAATGACGTAACTTTTTTTGAGAAATTTTTTAATAGGGAAAGTCCCGAAATTTTTTACAGTGATATAATTTCATAAAAATTTAATCTACAGTTAAAATTATGATATTATGTGATGAAAATATTTAAAGGAAGGTTAATCAAATGTGTGAATTTTTCCAATTCTGCGCGAAAGATTATGATTCAACCATATAAACGCGCTACGCTTGGAACTTTTGTAGAATGACTAAATATGTCACGTGGTAGTAACTAGTTTATTTGCCGTTTTTACTTGCTATCGTAATGTATGGTAAAAAATGATCCAACGAAAGTTATCAGAATTGATCTCATTTAATTATTAAAACAGACGTGTATATAAATAGAGTACAAATACATATAAGATACTTGATGTATGTGTGTTTACGCCGTATTATATACATTTTTCCATTTTGCTCTTCATTTAATTTTCGACCATACGAGGGTCGATTTTCAATTGAACGCTATATAAAGTACGTATACAATGTACGAATTATACGATATCTAATCTAATTTTGCGAATCGATTGCCCTTTCCCCTCTGCCGGCGAAATAAGCATCGTAAGCCGGAAGTCATGTTCTTTTCCATTTGGCTATTACAAACGCTTGTTTCGCAGCTCTTAAATTTGTTTTCCCTCATTTTGTAGAAAACTTTGTCTTACAGTCTATATAATCTCATGAAAAAAATTTTCTACAATATCGAGAGAGTTCATATACTCACTGGCATCGCATCATCATGTACAGACTTCTGAGATAACAAGTCAAAAAAGATCAAAAGGAAAGACATTTTTATTGAAATTTTCAATTCAGAGGACCTTTTTTGTAAATCGGTCAAAAAATTAAATTCATTTTTTGGTTACACTCTTTTCTTTTATAAAGTAAAAATTAAGTTTTTTTTTTTTTTAAAAGATTTTTAGCTTTTAGCTTTTAAATATGGGGTTTCAAAGGTATGAAAAGAACTCCTTTTGATCTTAGTGCGAATAGAGATATTGGCATTATGAAGTAGAGGATATGTCGTGATTCACAGTCTGAGGAAATAAGTACACTTGGCGGTACTGGAGTATCGAAAACTCCTCTAAAGATTGTACTCAAAAAGTACGGACGATGCCCAAATTAATCGGACATTCGTACACTAAAGAATTACTCGAAACTACGTCGAGTTTCGTTTTCGCGACGATCGTCTTTCTATATTTCACCTTTGGTTAAAATCCTCGCAAAATTCGTTGAGAAAATTTGAAATTTAGAAATTTACCCCTGGTCGAATTTCATTTGTCTAAAATTCTAAATCTAAGTACCAAAAAAGTAATACGACAATAAAATTAATAATACAAAATACAATAAATACCGACTTAGTTACGATGTGACTTTTTGTTTCGTGAGATTTGGCAGAATTTTTCTCCGAAATTGACAATTAACGAATCGTCGCGAAAGTGGGCTTCAGAGCTGGGCTTGAATCTACCGATTACAAATTTGAAGAATTTTTAATTTATCGTTTAATAATAAATTAAAAACTTTTAAATTAATAAGTACTTTGATTACTTTATAGTTTATGACATTGAAGAAGTTCCTTAAATTAAAGGACACTACCGTAACAGTAAAAGTTTAAATAAATGCTAATGCAAAGTATGGATATTGAGTTAAAATTGAAAATTACTTAATCACTCAAAAGTGAAAAATCACACATACACATGCACAAAGATCCACAATCACGCTCTCATTCTTTCTCACTAAAGTTTTATTCCTCATCTGGAATTGGAAACTCATTTGTGCGTGTTCCTTCGCATTTTTGTATTGCACAATTTTATTCTAGAAGCTTTATAAACTATTCAATGGAATAGCTTGAGAAAACTAACTTGCTAAGCTATATAAATTATAAAAACGAATATTTTGCCAGTGACAACTCAAATGCAATTTCGAATGAGAAATTAAATTTTGTATTTTGAGTATTTCTGGGAGTGGTAGCCCAGCTCTGGTCTTACTACAAAGATGTTTTTGTTTAGTCTAGTTGTCGCTTAAATCTTAGACTCTAGAGTAGCTTAACTAGTTTTATCGTTAGAGACGTTAGTCAAGCGTGAACTTTTAAATACCGCTAGTCTTGACGCGAGTTACAAATAGATCCATAATTAAATCAGGGGCGGAACGTTATCCTATCCGAAGATGGTTTCACAAAAATTGTTCATTGCTTAAGTGTGGAAAGAATCGATTTTTTCCCAATTCTTTCGGATCGGATCCCTGAGAGTAGGTTTCTTTGCAACACGTTCAAAAGTAGTCGAAGGATAATGAAGGTGTTAGGGAATGTTTATTTGAAGTGTTCTTAAATAGATGTGACGTCAATAAATTATTGACGTTTGTTTCCTGCTGTATGATGATCTTGTGATAATCACACGTGGTCGCTTGATGGCGAGCTCACGTGGTTTTTAGTATGCTTTGTGTATGAATGCGTATGAAATATGAATTTATATTATACGTTTTGCATTTAAGCTTTTCCGCTCCCCTTCTCTTTCTCTCTAAGCAGTTTCATTCATCTCTCTCGCACACAGTTCTCGCTTTCTTTTGCACAAGTTCTAAAGTCCCAAAAATATCTTCTTAAGGCATCATCTTGCGCGGCGTTAACCATTTCTTCATGTAATAACAGAAGAGCGTTGAGATATAGATGAGAACTAGAAGAGCACAGGTCACTCGCATCGCCAATAAAGAACCGGCCGTCGGACATGGTCTCTCAATTGTTATGGTTTTGTCTTGAAATAAAAACAGAAAAAAAGTTAGTTTTTTATTCGTAGCTTCAAGATGAGACTGAAGTTTGCAACGTTTACGATAAACGATAATGAATTTTTTTTTTTCTAAAAAATACAAGATCTAAAATTTTCTGGTCGAATAGTTGTATACAACCCAATAAATGACCCACCAAAGTTTCAAAACCCCCTTGTGCATTTGGAACTCACCCTACTTTATCCCTTAAAATTAAAAAATTCACCAAAATTACCCTAGTTCGTTGGCTCAAAATGTTATTGCTGATAATAAGGCTTCTCAATGTTAAAAGACACCCAAAGAAGTTTCATCCCTCCAACTCATTTGGAACTCACTCCATATTCACCAAAATCTTTTTGATTTAAGGGAAAACTTGGGGATGAGTTCCAAATGAGCTAGAGGGATGAAACTTTTTAGGATGTCTTTTAGATTTGAGAAGACTTATTATCAACAATAAAATTTTAACCGAATTATGGAATTTTTGGTGAATTTTTTAAGTCTAGGAGATGATATGGGGTGACTTCCAAGTGATCTGGGGGAATAAAACTTTTTGGGGTGTCTTTTAGCATTGAAGAGAATTATTATGACCAATAAAATTTTGACCCCACGAATTAGGGTAAATTTGAATATTTTAGGTCTAAGGATTGATATGGGGTGAGTTTCAAATAACTACTACTACTTTAGGAACGCTTCACAGTCTTTTCACGGTTTTCCCCTTTTTTCTCGTATTTTTAATTAAATGCAGATTGAATCAATTCAACTATTTTTGATTGACAATTCAATTATTCCGTTGAAGATATTTCTTTTTTTTTTTATGAAGACTCAACTGTTTTTGGTTGAAAAATAAACTATTTTGTTGTAAAATTTTTTTGAAATGCCATCAGGTGTATAAAAAGAATGTTTAAATATAAACTTACCGAGTTCATTGAAGTCTATGCTGGCGTCATTCTTCAAGAAGTCAGTCTGTTTCTCATCACCAAAGTCCAGAACTAGAATTTCCTGGGACAGAGTCATGTCCTCCGATTTTTCTTCGGTGGCATTCACGACATTTCTTCTACGTCTTTTACCCCAAGATTCGACAGATTCACGACCCCATTCACACACAGCCTGTAAAATTGTTAAATGCAGATAGTTATTCGCGACAAAAACACAGTAAAGTAATTTTAATGTGGAAGGAGAAAAGCAAGAGAAGCTAAATATTTTATAAATATTTCGCTTTTGTTTCACTTTATGGGAATTTTATACATTTTCAGGGTGTCGATTTGTACATGAAATCGGGAATTTTTTTAGAGATAATAACTAATTTTTAACCGCTTCAAATTTTATTTGTAAACTTCGCGAATTACTCCTCCGAAAATCTCTGGATTTTAATAGACTTAGAAGTTTGGAAACTGTTTCAATAACTAAAAAAGTAGATAAATAAAAAATAAGTCCTTTAAACTGGCCGGGAAAATTAAGCACGATTGACCGGGAAAAACAGAAAAACCGGGAATTTTAAATCGTCCTATGAATCGACACCCATACTTTTTATTTGAAGAGACATTTTGTTGTTAAAATAATTTAATATTTCATCAGAGTTAATTGTGATATAGGTTTAGTATTGAGAATATCGAGACTGATTACTTGTCGACATTTCGAAATCAGAATCAATTTGACAATAAAATCCGAGCGATAATTTGTCCAATCATTTCTTACGCCTGTCTATTATCATAATAGACAGACATTGACTCTATCCAGTGATGGATTTAAAAAATTTATTTGTCCGTTCATCTGTTACGCAACGACCAATAATTTATTATTATTGAAGTCTGGGCATTTGGAATTTTAATTCAAATTGTGTGCTTTAGAATCAATGTAAAAAATGATAATGAGATTATTGACAGGTCAATGACTTAAATAACTCCATACCAAGAAGATTATCTTATCATCTTCATTTAAAAGATTAGATATTTTGTTACTACTTTTTCCTAAAAGAAACCGTATTTTTTGTCCAGTACGAGGGTGATTCCGAAAATTTTGTCAATGGGAATGTTTTAAGTTGAAAAATTTAATGTTTCTATGGACGACAGCAAAAATCAGAACGAAAAAATATTAATTTGTTTATTTCAGGCATCATTTACTCTCCAAAATTGAATCAATGAAAGTTCACTGATTCTCAGTGACTCTTCTCACGATTTTAATCAGTGAAAATCCACTGAGAATCAGTGAAAAGTCACTGAAATTTTCAGTAATCGTCACTAAACTACTGAAAATTTTAGTAACTCTTCACTGATTCAAGTTTAGAGAGTAAAATTTATCAAGTATATATGAATTATGAAAGGAAATAAATCCATTTCTTTTAACACACTTGATATATTTTAAACGATGCCTGAAACAAACAAATGAATATTTTTCATTCTGATTTTTGCTAACGTCTATAGAAACATCAAATTTTTGAAAAACATATGCGTAATCCACCTAGCATACCTAAAATATTCCTATTGACAAAACTTTCGGAGTGACCTATGTTCTCGGTGGCAAAAAAAAAGTTTTTGATTTTCAAAAACATATCAATCAAGAAATCGCTTCTTACCGGTTCACAGGGGCCGAGACAGTACTTTACGTTGCACTGGAAAATTACACCGTAAGATTCAGTAAACCTAAATGCCTCGTAGACAGATTGTAAAGCATTTCCGTCGGGTGTGAAGCTCGGGAAAATTGAAGGATCCAAGGGACATCTGAAAAATGTGAATTTCAGTATGTTTTTATCCTTAAAAATCGTTCTTCTCTTATTTTATTTTATCCTGTTCATTGGAAATTCAGAACTTGGCGAAAATGACTCACCCTTCATCGTCGATGATTTGGAAAGTGCTCTTTGAGTCTTTAGCCATAGCAACACAGCTGCGAGCGAAAATTCCATAAGGAGCTGATGTTTAAAAAAGAGTCCAGATATTAGAGAAATGAATCATTATTTATATAATAAATAAAACACAATAAAATGTTGACTCACTGTCTTCTGGAATCTCGATTCTGAAAGTGAGCTTGTCTCCAATGCGAACAGTCTCGACCTCTCGCGTCCTGCTGTCCAGAATCCTGATCCTTGGAGGTGGTGCTTCAGGTGCGCTCGTGATGCTGATCATGTCTGGATCTCTAATTGGCATCATCCCGAAGGTGATGTTCTTGGAAGACATATCGTAAGTGCACTTGACCTTGTAGATCTTGTCAGCTTTGGTCATTACCACAGAGTGGTGTTGTAACACAACTGTGTTAGAATAAATTCCAGTCTGAAAACCGTCACGCTGCAGGTCAACAGGCAGCTTAAAAATGCGAAATTTTTAACCAACAGTCACCGTGAGGACAGTCAGAAAAATAACTTTTCTACCCCGAGGATTGTTTAATATTTCAAAGAGAGATTCAACTTGAATGATGGGGGGTTATTTTTCTGAATGTATGAAGCTGTGAACCTATATGATGGTAAACTTATAATTAATAGTTGTGCACTGTGCATTAAGCAGTAGTTATGTGAAATATTTACACAAGTCTTCTGAATTAAAACTTCATATGCACCGAGAGAAGATACAAGAATGAGGGATTTTACAATATTTTTGTGAGACTACAAATTCCTCTTTCTTACTATTTTCTCTTCAGTTTATCTGAAATTCAAATACTTCAAAGCTCGAAGCAACATCCATGATGTGTTAAGAGATTACTTAATGAACAAATTATTCATTTGATGTTCTTGTTAAGAATTTGCGTTGATGATAAATGGAAGTTAAGATTGGAAGAAGCGATATCCTTATTTGATATGCTTATTTGATATCCTTATTTGCGAGGATACCTACCACGCTTTGCGTATTACAATCCTGTCCACTCATGGTCAAGTCAAGTCTGAAGAGGTCACTGTTAATGATGTCGTTGTTGCAAGTCTCCGAACGTCCCAAAGCGTAGATGCGTCCATTGAATGGCTTATTTGTCTTCACTTGAACCGCGATACGCGTATCTTTGCAGTCCACGGACACTGAAAATATTAATTTAAGATTTAAAGAATTCATCGAGATTCTTGGTCTGTTGATACTAAAACTTTCCAAGTTGTTTTTTTACGAACATTCAATGTCCTTACCATCATAGCAAGTTCCAGTCTTATCACAGTTTTCCTTCTCAGACACAAACTTAATTCCATCTGAAGGTGTAGTGGAGTTATCTGGGATAGGTTCAGTGGGACCCTCTGAAAAAGGCGAACAAAATGAATAACAATTCTTTTTAAAAGACTTTTATCTATATTAAATAAGATAGTGCACTTACTTTCGCACATATTTTCAAAGTATGAGCCGATTCTTTCTCCATTATCGATCAGAGGCCTCTCAGCGTTCAGGTAGGCGTTAGGTCCATCAGGAAGTGTCCAGTGGTCCAGATGGAAAAGTTGGCAATTGTAAGCAGTGCCCAGAGGGGGGCCACGGTATAGATAGGACCTGCAAAGAAATTCGTTCTCGATCTCGCAGGCCAGTTTGCATGCTGACTCATTTTGAACCTGAAGCTCTTTGTCCGTGTAATAATGTAGCCCAGCATACTGGGCGATCTTGTCTTCGCTCACCCCAATTCTGGGCACCATGAACTTCCTTTTCGTTTTACAAGCTTCCTTTCCTGTAATAAATGACGATCCGTCAGTTAGTATTGCAGTTAGTATTTGCTCTCGTGACTTTATTGCAAAATGTTTTAATTTTAGAAGAGTAGCTTACCTTTGAGACAAAGATTTTCGAAGTAGTCGACTCCCTGGGCATCTACGAATTGTATAAACTGGCCACTAGTTCTCCTGTCTGAATCGCTTAGGTGACATTGAAGGGTGACGTAATTATATTCAACAGAACGGCAGGTGAATCGATGCTCATTCAGACAAGCTGCCAGACACGCTTCCTTAGTCGAGGTATAGATTAGGGCATTGTCAAGACTTCGGATCATCTTATTTGGCACACGTTCAAAGGACCATGGTCGCAGACAAACGTTTTCTGTAAAATAAATACATTTTTCAAGATTTCATCAGCAGTAAATATTATGTAAAGTCGTAGAGTAGATTATTAAAATAAAGAATAATGAATTATCTCAATTTTTAATCGAGTTAAAGATAAGTAGTCTTCTTCTGATTTTGTTTCACAAGTTTTATGAAAAAATTATTAACAAGTTGCAAAGAATGTCACATCGACTTGATCCACATATATAAATATATATATAAGAAAGAAAATGAAACTGTTTTACTTGTTCTTCTTCGAGGAAGAAATAGACTTGATTTTAATAGTTTCTGAACGAGGCTGAATCGATTCAATTCCTGGAAGAACGCCTGTAACAGACGACCCGACTAGCGTCCGCGATCGAAGTATGCATGATTCAAGAATTCTCCTTTGGTTAGCGGTCGATGTTTAAAACTGTTTCTCGAATTCAAAGAATCCTCAATCATTTCTTTTTCTTGAAGACTTTTCTACTTTTTCTACT
>JAUESH010000044.1:1332770-1354906 GCA_032275165.1 Synergus magnus | reverse complement strand
ATCTGAAGGTAATTTTTGTTGCAGGTAATATTTACCCTGAAATCGGGGTAAATATTATACTTGGTTTTTTCTGTGATAGAGTTAATTTTGCTAATAATGACGGATAATTTATAAACTATCGTCGATATTTATAGTCGTAATAATATTCAATATCCAAGCTTTAAATTCTTAAAGAGGCGATGTTGAGTAAAATTAATAAGAGCTAAGTTATTTATAGTATTTTCTGAGTCAACGTTTGCACCTCGATTTTATGTATAGAAGATAATTCTGAATCTGAATATGTAATTTCCGATATCCATTTTCCATAAATGATGTCGATAATACAGCTAAAATGGCTACATCCTGATAGCCAGGATAGAATTAACATTCTATATTATACGTATGAATTGATATCAATATCTCTTCTTGTTATCTACTATATATTTGTCTACCAGAAATAAACACAAATGATTTACTTTTGTTAATTTTGTAATCATTTGTGTCTACCGTAATAAGAGAAGTAATGGAATTTAACTCATTATTAGTCTCGTGGAACGGTAGTAGGTATCATATAGCTACATCAGTAGCTAAGAAAGATGCTTGCCTTCCTATCAGGACGAGTTATTGTGATTAGCAGAAATATCTGCTTGTGCGTCACAAGTCATTTGAGAACTACTAATCAATGCAATTTATTACGAAAAACAGTTAAGGACTGTGCTAGTCATTATCGATGATATAAAGCCTTTAAATGTTCGCTTAAAATTTTCTCAAGTGAGTAAAGAACGCCGGGGATTCCAACAAAGGTGACGTTATGAAGTGGAAAAGTGCTTAAAACTGTTAAAGCTGAGGGTATATTCCATGTATAATTTACTGCAAGTTTTATCTTTTGAAACTGCAATGGTTATTAACTCACTTGAAGATTATGTTATGTAACTAATATACATTAGTATTATTGAAACGAATTTTTCCCGATTTTCCGGTTCAGTGGCCACCCTGAAATGTAATTAATAACTGCATTTTTACTTGCTTAATAATTATTCTTTTATGCGATTCGTTGCGCTAAGTTATTTGTTAAGAATTTGAATTATGTCAGTAGATCTTCACAAAAAAATTATGAATTCGTGTAAATGATATCCCGTTTTTCATGACAATTTAATTAATTTTCTTTTTCAAAGGCCACAGGACATTTTTTCATGAAGTAATTATCTGGTATAATTAATTAAAATTGAAGAACGAAAAGAAGAATTTCTTAATCCTCACAGTGCAAGTTCAGTAATTGTATCTGATTTAAGATTCAACACAAGATGTAACAAATTAGATTTGACTCTCCCTGTGCATTTGTCATGGTCACGACTTGTGGTTTTTTCTGCCAATTCCAATCTGTAACTGACGAAATCTGTCGGTGAAATCAACGGAAATAAAATGTGGAGGCAACCCAGGAGGTCTATTGTCGGCTTTCGAAACGTATAGTGGACAATAAAGCTAGTCTAGAAATAATTAACTCCTGGTGATTTCTTTCTACATTTTTAGAAATAAGGTCCACTTAAACCAAACTCTGAGAAAACACTTTTTTGTACTGTAGAGTGTGTATTTACAGTTTTCGAACTCTTGTAATTTTTCATGATACGAGAAGATCTAGTTCTAACGTGGTCCTGATCTGGAAAACTGGCAAGGTCGAAATTCCAATACATATAAGATTGGTATTAATGAGATATTACTACTAAGGACCCAATAAGGCCTAAATACACTTTTCTGATTTTGTCCTTTTTTGATTTCGTCAATAAAAATTGGGTTACATTTTTATGTTTTTATTTACTCAAAAGCATTGAATTTTCACAAGCATTAATTAAAAGCAAATTTTTTTCACGTTAAAGCTACTTAAAAAAGCAAAAAGAAAAAACGTTAGGTAGGCCATAATGGGTCCAGGTACCTTATATCGTTTCCCCATAAATCCCTAATTATATTAAAATACCTTTATTGAAAATACAAAATCCAACTAAGGCTTCGTCAGAACCCCATTTTAAATAGGGCTAAATGGGGCAATTTCTGCACATTTCAGAAACTATGTAGTTTCTGAAAACCGTGAGGTTCAGTGAACCTAAGGGTGTGACAGAAAATGCACGCAGTTTCTTAATTAAGGTTCGCACAAATACTATTGTGTCTAGTTTATATTGTATAGTGAATGATTAACAGCTGCGCTAAGAGGAAGTCCACGCCCTTGAGAGAAGAGCGTGTATAATCGAAAGTCGAGGTACATCCTCTCAGATGAAGGCTGCTCCTTTTTCTTATTAAGGAAGTTACTTCTGGTGAATCTGAAAACGATTGGTTCCAGATCACGGAGTGTCTGGAGGCCATTTATACCATTGGTCAAGAAGTTCGCAAAAAGCACGTGGCATCGTCGGCACGAGCGAATCTTATGACGTGAGTCAAGCCAGGGCAGTGGACTCCTTTTCTTTTACGGGCTGTTCATTTATCATTGTTGTGCGGTTGGCATGCCTCGCGCCAATCGAAGAATTTTAGGAATGATCCATGTACTTGCGCCGTAAACCGTTTTATGATTCGATTCGCCTATACAGTGGCCAGGGGCTCAAACCGTTAGAGGTATTCAGAATCGAGAAATGATCTTGCAGGAAATTACAAAATCACTTGCAATGGTAGCTGTTATTTGGCCTTCGGCTGTCCGACCGACCTTAACTTTATCCCACGACCTACATTCGAACCAAGTCCAAGATTTTCTGTTTAAAACTGTTTGTAACCATAAAACAGGGGAGGATGGACTACCTTAGATTATCCATACCAATCAAGTATTTTTTTTCACTGTTAGATAAATTCAGTTAGTCGATTGGTCTAAAACATTTCTCAATTTCAGCCTAGGGGCTTCGAGTACGTTGAGAAATGTTGAGAATTTATCTGGGTATACAATTAAATCTACGCACCTCCGTACCTTTTGTTTTTATATTGCACTTATTTTAAAAAATCCTTTTGTAATTATATATATTTCTCAGTTAGAGTTCCGCTACGTAATATTTAAGTGCACTTTCAATGGTCTGCACTGCAATTATCGCGGTAGTGACACTAATAAAATTTTCTTTTTAAATGCGTCAAATAATCTAGGAAGCAATGTGGAAGAGTAAAAGCATGAAAGTAAAGTCTGAAACGATCCCTTAAAACTTGCGGAGAAGCAAGAAAATCGAATAAACATCCTCTCAGTCAGACCCTTCTCACAGCGATCCAGGAAGTTTCTGCATCCGGAGAATCTTCCGGCGCGGCCGGTAGATTGCAAGAGATCCAGGAATCTCACTTTTATCTATCGGGTGTCTTGATTTTTGATGCAGAAATTGATTTTAAGGCACAAATATTTTCTGTTAAGGGCAAATGGTAAACTATGACGTCACTATTTACCGACCGTACCATTTATATTTTCTCCGAATTCTTATTTTTAAACTAAAGAAGTTATCTCGCTGAAATTTTTGGAAATGACAGAAAATATATCAGTGCACGGTGATCTTCTCATTAAAGTTTGTATTTTCTTTAAATACTGCAATTTTAAATGATTTTTAGATTTTTAATGGAAGTGACAACATGGTTTTAGAGCCCTCACTAATTATGAAACGAAGGTACTAAAACCCTGTTGTCACTTACATTAAAAACTTAAAAATTAAATAAAATTGCAGTATTTAAGGAAAATACAAACTTTAATGAGAAGACCGCCGTGCACTGATATATATTTTCTATAATTTCCAAAAATTTCAGCGAGATATCTTCTTTAGTTTAAAAATAAGATAATACATTTCTCGTTAAGGGGAGACACCACTGAAATTTCAACCTGTTTAAATTTAAATGGCTCAAGGGTGTTGATTTTTTTATAGCATTATTTTCGAAGTATAATGACGTCACGTAATCAAAAAAATTATAGAACAATTTTTGAGCTATTTAGAATTCTTATTTTTTCAAGATATCGGCAAATCCATGCGATAGTTTGTACAAAATCGTGAAAAAAGTGCGAGAAAAAATTGCCAGTGAGAAAAAACAAAAATTGCAGAAGAAGATCAAGTTTAAAGGCTAAGTTTCAATAATTTCAATTTAATAAACAATTTCTCAAGGTCCAAAATTTGTCTATACATTGTTACTTTTTATTATTTTTTATATGAAAAAAAAAACAAATGTTTTTCTTTTTCTCTATAAATTTGTAAATTTTTCCATAAATAACTCTATTCAAAAATAGATTTCGCACAATCTTCAAAACATTCTGTTACAACATTTGAGGATGTGAATGTCGACAATAAAAATGGTCAATATTTAAAAATAGGGTGTGAAGGAAAGTAAGACAAAAGAAAAAATTTCGAAAATCATTTTTCATATAATGATGGGGCGGGGAGGTTAGAAATGAAGGCGGTAGAAAGAAAATCCCGTGTAGAAATTTTCAAACTTGGCCCAGACCGGTGATGAGACACACTGCCCGACCGGAAGTCGATCGGGGCCAGATTCCCCGATATGGACCCGGCCAGGGCCACAGCAAAATTTCTACACGGGATGAGGAAAAAAGATACAAAAAGAAGGAAATTCTAAACTTTTAATATATCTAAAAATTATTACCAAATGAATCACTCGGGATCTTTTGAAGTAATCTAACAATTAGTGGCAAAAATATATAATCTCATATAAAAAATAATTAAAAAATGACAATATATAGACAAATTTTGGACCCTGAGAAAGTGTTTATTGTTTCATGATTTTGAACAAACTCTCGCATAGATTTGCCGATATCTTGAATACTTGAAAAAATAAGAATTCTAAATAGCTGAAAAATTTTCCTATAATTTTTTTGACTACGTGACGGCGTTCTACTTCGAAAATAATGCTATAAAAAAAATCAACACCCTTGAGTCATTTAAATTTAAACAGATTGAAATTTCAACCTTCAACAAGGTGTCTCCTCTTAATTTTTTTTTGTCAAGGTGAAAGCGCTTAAATGAATTTCAATTGGTGCAATTAAGTATTAATGTTTCTCTTCTGTGAAATCAAGCGTTTAAAAAATCAAGCGTCTAAAAAATCAAGTGTTTAAAAATCAAGCGTGGACTTAAAAGGCATAATTAGTAAAACATTAACAGTGTCAAGGCACTAATAAAAAATGAGGAAATTTCCGGAAACCTCACGACAGGACTTGCTATCTTGGCACAAGTTTCTCCTCCTTCATTTGCTCTTTCTCTCCATCTAGGCTTATCCTCTCCTCTTGGCGTAATCACTATATTTTACTTCTTCGAAGCAATCGACTCTCTCGTGTGCGTCGGCCAATCACGACCGAGGGAATTGCCGCTCTTCAGGTTCAGGGTCGGTCAAGGACTTGTGCTAGTCTTCTACCACAGCCATGGTGAAATGGAGGATCGAACTACGAAGACTGTGACGAGGACGATGATGATGAGATGGAGGAAGTAGAATTTTCAGAAGAAGAGGAAGAAGAAGAAGAAAAATTAGCTGTAGAAGAAGAGAAGGAGAAGATGTTCGACGAAAGGAAGTGCTGGAGCCGTTCAACAGAAGAAAATTAATGCATTGGTTAATGCCCTTTGCAATGCTGGATGCTTGTTAATTTCGCCCAGCGAGAGTCGTTACAACAACAATTATGACGGTTCCTTATTAGATGGTAAATTATCAACCTGCACCGAGGGTGCATATGCTTTTCGCTGAAAATATCTTTCAGGAACATTTAAAACACTTAAGAATTGCGGCAGTTGGCTTGCGTAATCACGTTTTTCGTACTTAAGATAAGCTCGTAATTACAAGAGCTTATTAGTGATAAATCGCTCTTGAGAGATTTATTGACATAATTATTTATTGGTCTGTCATTTTATTTTTTCCCCTATGATTAAGTAAGCGCGATCTGAAAGAATGCGATCCATTCGGCACGAAGTTTAGATAATATTGTAATCCTTGGGCGACTGCAACATCAAATTAGGAAGCATTCCATCAAAAGAGTGGTTTTCTTTGTTACGGAGTTGGCGAACTCTTTGGTTAGCATTAACCACACAGAAATTCCTCCCTTAAAATACTGAAGGCTGCAGTCAACGTCCTCATCATTTCTTCACTTCCCCTTGCGCCAGCAATGTTTCCGAGTCATTTAAAATTCCTCCTTACGATTTTATGAATATCTAATTACAGATTTCGAGGAGGCAGTTTCAGTTCTGTCTTCTTTTTATCTCAGAACTCTGGATCTCATAATTCTTATAGGTGATTTCGTTCCAAGGTCGCGTCTTGGTAGGACGACGAGATCTATTTATAGGATCGCTTGGTGCAACTGCCACTGGTATTGCTGTTATTGTATTGTGGTGTACGTATAAGCGGCATTATACAGCGGAGGAGAGAATCAGGATGATGCTCAGTGAGAGAAGCAACTTGAGCTTGGAATGAAAGTGTATGCCGGCTCTTACTTGCAAAGGCGGCATGAAGTATGATGGTACAATGTGTATATCTCCTGGGGAAGCGCACTTCGTGCCCGGAAGTCTTTTACTTATACGTAATTTCTCCCGGTAGAAGTACAAAGCAGATTATGTTGCGATGCAATCCTGGTTGGTTTCAGATATTTGGCCGCCCGTTGGCAATATGACACTGCCAACTCTTGGTCTCGACCCTTATATGTTTTTGTCTTTGCACATGCTTCGCAAAATAAGGTACGAACAAGAACGTGTTCTTGAATTTCAAGTTCAAGATTGCTGCTAATGCAACTAACAGACTTTTGCTTATCAGCAGGATTCCACTTCCGCCGAGAATTGCAACAAAAATAAATTATCGCAGTTTCTCTTTTTAGAAGCTTTTATTAAGATTAGAAGAAGATTTTATTCAGAGGAATTGATTAGCCGGGATAAACCGTAAGGATTGAAAATTTTATTCTCGAGTTCATAACGTTTCCTGCCCCACGCTCTTCTGATTTTAGAATTTATTGCGGTATTCGATAGTACTACAATTGCTGTTTGTAATACTCAATATCAAACTCATACTAGATTATTGATAATGATTTTTGAAGCTCAAAGACTTCGGCACTATTTTGGAATTTATCATTTGATGCAAATTATTTATATCAGTGCTTTGAGTGCTAGAAAAATGTCAAACTTATGATTGATAGTGAGAGAAGAAAACGTGAAGCTATATATGTATACTATAATCAAGAGCATTATACTACCGTGAAATTTTAGATTATCACCTTTTCTTCAGCAAGAATCATCCGATGAGTTCTGATAAAATGTATCGAATACCGGTGATTCTGAGACTTGTATGCAATTTTAGAGATCAAGGTTTAGTATCTATTTTGTAAATATAGGTTTATTTAATGTAAGGTGCATTCTGATAGTACCTGAATGTTTAGAATGCATTATCGTAGATAAGTAAACGTGATGCAAATTATTTTCGAAGCGGAAAATTGATCACGATTCCCACAATTGTAGGAGAGATTGTCATATTTTAATGCTAGATAGTATATTGAACTTGAAGCTGGAATCTTGTGAATTCGAAGTTTGTATGTATATCAAATTTGATAGATCTGCATGGTTTTTTGGTAAAAAAAAAATAGATTGCCATAATAAAAGTGTCATATAGGATAGGGAATATTATTTTATAATGGAATAAGAACCCGTGCAGAAATGTTTATGAGGTTCTGATGGGGTCCTGGCCAGTTTTACCTAGTTCTAGTGTGGTCCTGATCTGGAAAACTGGCAAGGACCCCACAAGGCGCGTCACGCTCTCACTGGTAAATACCCCATGTAAAGAAAATTGGTCAATACTCCATCAAGATTAAAAAACTTTTCTGGATTAATTATTTGCAATACTTGATTGCTTAACAAATTAATTTTCTGAAAACAAAAATCCTATTATAAAAAAGTGGTTGCAATTATATCGATATTAGATTCTTGCAATCTCGAAATCTGAAGCCACATTCTCTCTTTACCTATTGGTTGGATTTCTATTCGTCACCTGTACTTTAAAATCGAAATCAGAGCTGCCAACTGATTTTAAGGATTTTAAAGCGATTTCAAAAGGAATTTTCGAAGATTTTCAAAACAATTCACGGCAGTTTCAAGATTTTAAAGTAATTTAAAAATTTTGTTAAGTATTTCAGGGATTTTAAATGGTGTTAAAAAATTTTAAAGGATTTTCAAAATATTTCAAGTGATTTTAAAGAAATTAATGGAATTTAAAGAGATTTGAAGTGATTCTAGAGAACTTAAATGGGTTTCAGGAAATTTTGCAAGATTTGAAAGATATCAACATTTCCTAAAGGATTTCAAGTGAGTTTAAAGAATTATTAAAGAATTTCAAAAGAATTCAGATGAGTTTCATGATTTTCAAGTAGTAAAAAGTTTTGTTAAGTATTTCAAGGGATTTTAAATGGTATTAAAGAATTCTAAAGGATTTTAAAAATACTCCAAAGAATTTAAAGTTTTTTAAGAGCTTTCATAAGATTTTAAAAATTTCAAGAAATTTTAGGGATTTTGAAGAAATTTCAAATGATTTTAAAGAATTTTGAAGGAATTAAAAAAAAATTCAAAATAATTTCATGTTTTTCAATTAATTTAAAAATGTAGGTAAGTAATAATTTCAAGGGTTTTTAATGATATTAAAAAATTTCAAAGCATTTTAAAAGAACATATAAAAAATTAAGGATTTTCAAAAAAATTTCAAAGATATATCAAGACATGAAAGGATTTCAAGAGATTTCAAGTGTTTTTAAGTAATTTCAAAAAATTAAAAAAAGTTTCAAGATTTTCAAGTAATTTGAAAATACAAAAAATGTTTTTGGATTCTTTAAAATCTGATAAATCTCTTGAAATCAGCTGAAATTTGTTGAAATCCCTTGAAACCTTCACAGAGAAAAATGTATAGTAGATCCTACTAAACTTTTCGACGGACTAAACTGTTTAGTAAATCCTACTGTTGGCTTCGTAGAATTTACGAATTTAGTAGTAGGATCTACTTACGGAGTAGTAGGATTTACTAAACCCGGTTTTTTTCTCACAATTTTTACTTTTTGAAAAAAATAATAATGCACAGACGTAAAGAACTTGAACACGAACGTCTGTGCGCTATTATTTTTTTGAAAAAGTAAAAATTGTGAGAAAAAAAACGGGGTTATTTAAATTTGCTCATATGATAATTATCATATGTCCTTAGTTTTTAATCTTTTAAGTGTTTTTAATCTTTTGAAATCTCTTTAAATCTCTATTTATTAACAATTATAAAAAAATATAATCATAAAATGTAGTTTAGTAATAATTTTCGTGAAAAGCTATTTAAAATTCATAGAGATAGTATCCGTGTTTGTCAACAATATATATAATAATTCATTTTCCAGTGTATAAATATAACCATCTTTTATATTTTCATAAATGTTGGGAATTCCCTATTTTTACCGATGTAAGATTAGTATTAATGAGATATTACTACTACATCGCTGCCGAATAAATCCCCAATTATATTAAAATATTTTTATTGAAAATAGAAATCCCGACCAGGGCCTCGTCAGAACCCCATTTTAAATAGGGTTAAATGGGGCAATTTTTTCACGGAAAACACTTTACATGCAAAAATGCCAAGTATTCCTGCAATTTAAAATATTATTCCTGATTGCAAGACAAAAACCAGTACAGCGGTTAGCCACAAAATTGACAACTTTCTTGCGGTCCTTTTGAAAAATTTGTATTCCTCTTAACTTTTCTTCACCATATTATGTAGTGGGAAAAAATAAATAAAAGAAAAATACTGAAGTCCAGAGGAAAGATCGATTGCGTGAGGAATTCGATTATGTTCGCGATTTAGTACAGAGGGAAGGATAAGGACAATAAGATGAAATCAGATTGAATAGACGCGCATACCACGACGTGATGTAGCGTAAAAGATTGCACTTCTACGTGACACGATCACGAATCAATCTTGAATCAAAGACAGGGGTTCTAGATTGAAATCAAGAGTACAAACACGTACTTAAGTATTTCTCTTTATTACTATCGAGAGTTTATGAAGTGAGATATTAAGTGAAAGTGAAGTAGGAAAAATTAATTCTGGATATAATAATTAGAGTTTGAATGTGTGCAACTTGGTAAAACTGCGTGAGTGAATAAAAGTAGTAAAAGCAGACGTATTCGTGTTCTCACTTATCTTTTATATTCTGTATTAGCATGAGGTAGGATATGCTCAAGGATATACATGTTTATCGGGAATTATCCACTCCATTTATTCCGTATTCTTAAAATTCACAACAGGTGTTATATTATGAAAATGGATAAGGACATGAAAGTGTAGGCAAATGCAAATTGCGTAGATAAACATTATTGATAAATATGAACTAGATTCTCATTAAGCTCGTGTCTAGACATATATACCCTACCATCGGAAATTGTCAGCACGCCTGTTTTTTATCAGTTGCTTAAAGTTCTCTACTTTTTATAATATTTAATTGAAAATTTTTTTCTCCTAAATAGTACCAAAGCTAATAAAATTCTGCGTCTAATAAGCCAAAGGAGAAGTTAAAATCTCTATTTTTTAAAAAGATATTACCAAAAAACCCCAAATTTCGAAGATTTCAAAAATGTTAATAACTCCGAAAATGTTCATTATTTTTAAAAGGCCTTGGTCTCATTTTAAAGATAAATTTTCATGGTTTTTGCAATATATTTTTATAAAATAGAGATTTTAACTTCCCCTTTGGCTTATTAGACTTATTATTATTAGACTTTATTAGCTTTGGTACTATTTTGGAGAAAAATTTTTCAATTAAATATTATAAAAATTAGAGAACTTTAAGCAAGTGCTAAAAAACAGGCGTGCTGACAATTTCCGACGGTAGTGTATTATCATCATGTGATACTTACCAACCGAAAGATACTTGAAAATTCTAAACTCTGCTTAATTTTATAAATAACAAATGCTGCCAAATGCAGATGGAGGGAATAAATTGACAATAATACATCATGCTGTATGTCAGCGTAAATAAAGGAATAAAATGAGAAATTGAAGATCTCATGTGCGAAATACAATTTTTGTCAGCTGGTAAAGCAAATAGTATGAGACTGGTTTTAGGTGATCAGTTATGGTGAGGCGTAGGTTTAAAAGCAAGTTAGGCAATACGTTATTCTCGACAGAAGGAAAAGTTACTAGTAATGAGAGGAAGAGGAGAAGGAAAGATGCGATCGTGCCGAGGTAGAAGACGTGAACAGATCGACGACGATCCCTGCTCAAGGATCATGCAAAGCTGATCTCACACTCTGGAGGCGATCTAACATCTTGTACATGAAATCGACGTTCCTCTTATTTTCTTCTCGCCTATAGGTATATACCTATACCTTCAGAATTTTGCTAGCCAGAGGATAATTAATACGTTGGTGACTCTAATCTTGACATTGACATCATGCGTTACGCTTCATTTTTTCTTATTAGCACTGAAATACCATAATCAGGAAGCTGTAGATTCGCGTCATAAATAAGTCCTCCATCCGCTTATCATTTAGCGTCATGCATTTAAGCCGCCGAGAGGAGAGGCAAGATATCAGGATAGGAGAATGAAGGAGGATCGGGACAAGGGATAGGCTCTTCTTACCATCCATTGGCTCTCCCACCTTGTCTATGCATCAGTGCTTTTTACGCGATTGCTTGATTTTAAATTGAAAAGAGATTCCCGGTGCGTTGAACTTCCAAGGAGCTTTGCGCTGGGCCCGAGTCGAACGTGACTTCGAAGTAGTCAGCAGGCAACAATAATAGCATCGGCAACAGGATCTGGCAGAAAACGTAAAATAATTGGCTCCCAGGATTATCTTGCCGCCTTGAGCACGGGATAGGATAGCATAGGATTTTGTTGAGACGAGGAAAGCAGGCGTTGTACCTCGCGCTGCTCATCTTCTTGTCTCGGGTCGTAAGGTCGGTTTTTACCTTCGTATTGCGATTCTTCATCTGCGATGGATTAATAGAGAAAGTGTTGCGTTGCAAATATGCCTTGATTATAAAATTAGTTCGCGAAATTTCATGATTATTAGTATCAGAAAATGTGATTGCGCAATCGAATCATGGTGGAAGATCCTATGATTTCCAGGGTAGATGAAGCATTAGATGCAGTCATTTAAATCGATTGCTTTGGGTTTAAGATAACGTTTTAGAACTATCATCTTGTACAATGTAGATCTTCAGTAAATATCTCTCCAGTTGCACATTAACGGCCTTTGGGGGGGGAGGTCGGACGCCGCCCGAGGGCGCTGAGCGAGTAAGGGCGCCTTAGGCGCTCTAGATAGACAGATTGACGAAACACTTATATAAAATTGTAAAAATAACTCTTCTACACTTGAGGAAAAATCACTATAACTCATTTTTTTCACTACTTATTCGTTAAAAGAATATTTTTGTGGAATTGCCTATGCAAGTAATTAACAAATGATGGTTTATATGAATTTTAAGAGATTTTTAAGGATTTAAGTGATTTTAAATGTTGTCGTGAAATTTTAAGGGAATCCAAGATATTTTTATAATTTTTTAAAAACATTTCGTAAAATTTTAAGGGATTTTAAAGTTTCTCGTGGAATTTTGAGGGATTTTAGAAATTTTCGTGATTTTTAAAAGATTTCGTGGAATTTAAAAAGATTTCATGGAATTTCGAGAGATTTTTTTACAGGATTTTAAAGAATTTTACGTGATTTGAAATATTGTGGAATTTTTGAAGACTTTTTAAGTGATTTTAGCGAGTTTCAGGGGATTTTGAAAAAGTTCCTAGGAATTCTAAGAAAGTTTTAAGAATATTAAGGAATTTTAAGTGTTTTTAAATGTTGCCCTGAAATGTTAAGAGATCAATGTGTCGCAATTGGTTCTGGAAAACAAATGATCTGGAATTTAATTTAGAAATCGGGAATTCTTTAAATCACTTTAAATACCTTAAAATCATTTTGAACTTCTAAATCTACCTATTTTTAAATCTCTTCTGAAATCACTTAAAAAATTATAAACTGCTTTCAATTCTTTGAAACTAAAATCTTCAAAATTTTTTTGAATTTTTAATTCTTTTGAATTCCTTTGTAGCATTGAAATTTTTTCAAATCCTTTGAGTTCTTTTAAAAATCACTTGAAATTCTTTGAAATTTTTTAAACGTTCCCAATCTTTTATATTTTACTTAAATTCCTCGAAATTTTCTAAAATTGCTTGATTTCAGTTAAAAATTCAATTTTAATTCAGTTAAACTCAGTTTTGAATTCTTTCCAATTTTTTAAAAATGTTTTTGAACTATTTGAATTCTTTAAATTATTTTAAATCCTTTTGAATCCTGTGGGATTCTTTTAAATCTTTTGAATTCTATGCACTGCTATTATTTTTTTTAATTTGAAGTCTTTTTAAATGTGATTAATTTACTGTAAATATTTTGAGACATTTTAAAGTCCTACAAAATCACCCAAAATCCTCGAAGTCTTTTTAATCACTTGAAAGTTTTTTAAATTACTGAAAGCCTCTTACAAATTATTAAATTTTTCTCAAAATTCCTTGAAATCTTCTGTAATCGCTTAAATTCACTTTCACTGAAAATCTCGAAAATCTAAACAATATTGGCATTTTTTATTTTGAAAGGGACGTCATGAAAGATTTTGCCCGAGGGCACCACATATATAGGCCGACACTTAAGTTGCAGTAGAATAGAAATGCAAAATGACTTTAGCATTTTATCTTGTCGAATAAGAACTCTTGGTTTGAACTTGACAATTGTATTGTAGAAATTCGATTGTCGTAGTTCGTGCGATGCTCCAGCTAAAATGATATAGGCTAGGTAGCGGCACAATGTAACAATAGATCTGGAGATCGATCAAAGATAGTAATGATGAAGCGCTGAAGTATAGGTTACATCGTTACCGAGGGTATCGAAGGTAAAGCTGGGCCTAAATGGCATCAGATGGCTGACAAATAGTCACGACTGCCTGCGGCCGTATCATTTTAGTTGCGAAACGGCTCGTTTTAACCGCATCGTCAATTCCTCCTAGCAAAATATGCGAATCCTCCTCGCTGAGGAATGAGGAAATGTTGGCATTGAGGAAGGAGGGTCACTCGAATGTCATCTAGGCTTGGCCCACACGAAGCGTGTCTTAAACGGAACGAAATGCTTGGAAAAAATTCTAGGGGAGACCGGGGCTATTCGGGACATTTTTTTATTATTTAATATGACGAATACACAAAAATGCTTTTTTAAAAATTATAAATACATTACAAAAGCTTAAACCCGAAAAGGTCAATAAGTGTCATGTGTCCCTAATTGCCCCTGTACCGGGGTAATTAGGGACAGACACCGGGGAAATTCGGGACACGCTGCGCAAAAGCAAGTAAGTAATTTTAGAAAAATTTGGAAATTTTTTTTAAGGCTCTTTAATTGTTTAAGATGTTTATTTTGAATCAACGAAATTTACATTTATTTGTCTATTAAACGTAATTGTCGTCACTCGAATCAATCGTGTCCTGTTGAACTTTTCTTGGTTGCTCAACATAACTTGATATCCTTTAGAATAAATAATTTAGATAAATTAAATAATAATTTTTTAAAAATGTTAAATTATTCTGTATTTTAAAAATATTTATATTTTATATTGTCGGCAATCTTATAATGCCGGGAAATTTATATTTCGGTAAATTATTTATTCGGGAATTTTACAGTGTCGGGAATTTTATTTTTCGGGAATTTTCAGTTGTCCCAATCTGAAGATAATAATAGTAATAATAATAATAATCTGAATTCGTGCAATTTCCAAAAAAACCAATCAGGTTATCGACAAAAATGTGTTCGATATTTTCGAGATATATGGTAACATAACTTTTTTTAGATAGGACTTTAAGAAACTAATTATTGTGTTAAAGCCAGAGTGATATGTACTACTATATTCGCATAAGTGGAGATGAAGGCGCAATAAGAAAGGTAGCGTGAGAGAGAAAAAGAGATATAGAGAGGGAACCCTCTCCCAGTTCAACACCAACGTATCTGGTCTTTAGAAGACGGGACCAGTTTATTACAAGTGCATCGGACAAGGTTGTTGCTCTCTCTTAGTGGCAACCTTGAACGACCTTGACGAGTGAAGTGGAAGTGCATTATTCAACCAGGGATGTCAAGAAAATAACTAAGTTCAAAGCTTGAAGTAAAAAGCGAAGAATATTCACCACCCGGGAAAAAGAGATGCTAAACTTTTTCGTTGCAAGTCGAAAACAATTTCCTCGATCGATCCGCTGGTGTTTCAAAACAAAGTAAAAGCCATAAAAAATTTCAAGGAAATTTAAACTTAGAAATTGCTTCTTTTACTATTTTTTTGAAGCCGGTTTATAAAGGAGAAGAACTGGTCTAAGGCGTGCAAAACGAGTTCTTTGTCAGGTTAAACAACTGAAAAGATATTGCAGATAAGTAATTTGAATTTTATCGAAATATATGGGAAAATCATTAGGCAGAATAAAATCTAATATTAATAAAATCTAATAATAGTAAAATCTATTTACCAATTAAAGTAAGAAAAGGTTATAAACATACTTCATAATATCGTTTCGAGTTCTTATATAACGGAAATTATGATATGTATATTTTGCTTACTTAACGATAAATAGTGGTGATCAATTATTACTAGTGCTTGCTTTTGTCGACTTGGTACATAACATCAGTAACTTGCATTGTAAATTCCTCGACAGTTTCTTATATACGAAATATAAACTTCCAAGGTTGTCAAGGTATTCATGGATGATATCTATTGGTAGGAAGTACAGAGACAATATAAATATCTTCGATTTATCGTACTTATATCGAACTTTAGCGGAACGGATCGCAGGACTCAGTTGCAATAATAAATATCGTTCGAGTACCGTTTTGCCCTTTCTAACAAATTGCGACTCGAACCCTGCTTGGGGATTTCATTAAGTCGGCGAAGTTGTTTGCATCGACAACCTTTCGCCTTTGTCCCGTTCGGATAGTTCGGAGCTCCTCCAGGGACAAGAATCCATTATGGACGCAATTGCAATACCCGTAAACATACGAGACCTATAATGACTCTAAACCGACAGAGGCTTAAGCAAGGGAGTCAATTTTCAGTTTCTCAGAGTATCTTCGGCGCCACCAAGCTGGAGGAACCTACCGCGATCCTTGGAAGGCGGAAGTCGACAGAAAAATATCGAACGGTGCGAGTAGAGCTTATTTCCGACCTTCCGCCTCTGGCCAAGTGGAGTTAGTCAGGTGTATCAATCAGTAACGATTAGACGTATCTCGAACGCATGCTGCCATAATCGTAGGTAAGTATTAACCTAACGAGCCTCGAGTCAATTTTCAAATTTCCCACAGGACCCATCATGACAGGCTTGTTACTGTAATTTTCAAAGTGGACGGTCGTTAGAAGGTGTCTAACGGAAAGATTGTGATCGCCTTTTAACTGAAGACAGTCAAGTTTAGGTTTCTCTCAGTCTTTGGTTTTCCTAAACACCAATCTTGTCATTATTCCAAGGGTACGAATGCTTGTACTTTCGGACACAAAGAAATCTTCTTAAAATTGTCTTAATAATTTATCCAGATGGTCCAAGTGTGGATATTTACATGCACAGGATAGCCACTTATCAGAGAAGTCAGAGAACTCAGGGAAATGGCAGGAAAAAATGAATTTGTCAGCTTTTATAGTTTATTTAACAGATTTTAAAAGCTTTCCAAGGATTTCAAAGGATTATAAAGAATTTCTAGGCAGTCTTTGAGATTCTCTAGGTTTCAAATGATTTCAAGAGATTTTCAATAATTTTAAGTGATTTTTTGCAACACCCCCTCATCACCCTCACCCCCACAGGCCCCCTCACCCTGCCCCATCAACCCCCACTCTCATCCCACCCCCCACCCCAAGCCCCCTCTCCCATCTCATGCCCCTACGCCCCTCGCCCCCTCCACAACTCCCCGACCCCCATCCCTGGCCCCTGACCCAATTTGAAGTTTTTAAACGTATTTTATAGGTTTTAAATTTTTCGTGCAATTGCAAAGGATTTTAAGAAGCTTGTAAGAATTTTAAGAAATTTTGCCATTTTTAATATGATTTTTAGGAATTTTAATATTCCTGATGAAATTAAAAAAAAAAATTTAAAAGGTATTTTTGACTTTTAAAAGATTTTGCGAAATTTTAAAGGATTTCATGGAATTTTAACTCTCATCAGTCCCTCATTTCGCCACCTTAATCAGTCCCTTGAGTGTCAAATTGACACTGAGGAATTCTCGTGGAATTCTAAAATAATGCAACAGATTTTAAAAAGATTTTGTGAAATTTTGAAGGATTACATGAAATTTTAGAAGATTTTGAAGTTTTTCGTGGAATTTAAACGATTTAAAATAATTTTGAGGAATTTCAAAAAATTTAGTGAAACCTTAAAGGATTTCATGGAATATTAACAAATTTGAAGGGATTTTCTGGAATTTTAAGACGTTTCTAAGAATTTCAAGAAATTTTAAGAAATTTCCAAGGTTGTCCTGAATTTTACATTTTTACTAATTTTAAGTGATTTTAAACTTTGTCGTCGAATTTTAAAGGATTTTAACAGATTTTTATATATTTAAAAGATTTTTTAAAAACTTTTTGAAAAATTTCAGTAACATTATTATTGAAACTAGTTTATTCGCATCTTTAATACTTTTTTGTCAGGGAAATTGAAAAATTGAATCTTGCGGCCACCTTGAATACAAGTTGGCCAGTGATTAACGAATTAAAATATCAAGTACACAGAAAAAACAGAAGAAAAAATTTGTTGCGGGTAATTTTCAAGTGGATGAAATTTAATTTTTTCGCATCGAAACAAAAGAAGGTACACTGAGAAAAAAATGCCATTGAATCAAAAGTATACACTTTCGCGCTCGTCCGAAAGCAGATACTATTGATTCAAATGAATATTCAATGAAGCAATAGGACATATTTCGGCATACTTTGTGAATTCGATAGTATATCTATTTGAATTATAGTATATCTATTTAAATCAATAAGATCTGCTTTTGGACGAGCGCGAAAGTGCGCACTTTTGATTCAACAGCACTTTTTTCTCAGTGTACAATAAGTTGACATGGTAACCGTACCCTATGTTCAGGGTAATTTTTGTTGCAGGTAATACTTACCCCGAAATTGGGGTAAATATTACACTTGGTTTTTTCTGTGTAGGGCATGGAAAAATTCTATATAACGGTCTCCGAAAAGGATCTCTTTGAGAGATACTCCTTCCACGTGAATGAAAGAGCTGAAACCGAGGCTGAAACTCCTGGTTTCGCCTACACTCAAATTATCGTAGTGTCTCCTTACTGTGGATTTACTGGCAAACACAATAATTTGCAAAATTCTACTTGACGAAGCAGGCGATCGCCACTCCTAGATTAATCCCTACGACTACGAAGAACGGTATCTGCATGTTATTTCTTTTCCTGTGTCACGTGACGCTCTTTATAAGTTCGCTCACCGTGCCTTAAAACACGCTGAAGACGTTTCCCCATCCGGTTCACCCGGACTCGGATTCGCTCGGTGGTCTCTTCACCATATTTTTTCTCCTTCCTTCACTGTCACCAAGATTCTCCGGTCTTCTCCTCGCATTACTACACGCAAGAGGCGCGTCTCCGTGTGCACCGACCTTAGGCTCAAGAAGGTGTGCGAGTTTAATTGGCATGAAGCGTGACCGATGTCCACCCTACAGCTTCCGTATCGCGCTTTAATTACAATTGGAATCCCGTTTTTTGCAGTACTTTATTAATTGAACGCTGTAGAATAAGATTCCATCCATGTCCCTTCTCCTAAAGTCTCCTTAGAATATCAAGAAATACTTTTCGACGCTTGGCTAATTTTGCGATGTTATGGTCATTATTATCTTAATATTATCACAGTTTACATGTTACATTGTACAATATAAAGCGTGCTCAACGACGACATTACAACGGCTGCTACCCGTAATCAAGCGATTACGGTACTTAGCGCGAATGGCGGAGCATTTCATGGAACGCCCATCAACTTCCCTGTGACTTTCGTTAAGACTTGATGTTTTTTTACAAGAATCCCCCAAGGAAAAATTCGCCACAGTCAGGAAATTATTATCGCTGAGAGACCCCTAATCGATCGAATCTTTTATTATCCGACCGGATGAAACTTTGAGCTGAGAAGACTTCCTTGTGAAATAAACAAATGAATTGTGCAGTTATAATTTTAGAGTAGATGCACACACTGGGCTTTTATGTATTATAAAGTATAATATACCTACCAATTTGTTCTATCCCACGATTGTTGGACGTCGAATATAAAATACCACTCCCACCCCCTTTTCCAAACTCAATATTAAATTATTCAAGTGCAGATTTCTGCGATTGAACTCTAATGGAAATGATTGGGTTGAATTTGGAGACGTTTTGACATTTTTTAGAAACAATAGGTTGTTGATATTTTGTATATACTCCTTGAACGATCTCAATAATTAATTTAATTTCTTATTCTGTAGTAGAGACACACGTCATTTTGAACGAAATGGTAACATTTTATGGAATAATTCTTATTACAAAATGTTTTTGACCTAATTTTTTTAACAGGGTGTCTACTAAATTTTTCCCACGAAATTCCCGGACAATTTTCCCGCATTTTTCTCGATTATAAATATAAGGTCTCTCTTACGATAGAATCAGCAATGATTTTAAAGAATTTGAAGGGATTTTGAAAAAATGCAGAAGAATTTAATGATTTCCAAGACATTTTACAAAATTTCAAGAGATTTCAAGTGATTTAAAAGAATTTCAAGGGATTTTTAAAGAATTCAAAACAGTTTCAGGATTTCCACAAGACTTAAAAACATTTTAAAGGGATGTAAAAAAATCTAAAGGATTTTAAGAGATTGTAAATGATTTTAAAAAAAAGTCAAAGGATTTCAAGAGATTTCAAAATTTCAAGGAATTTTTAAAGAATTCAAAAAGGTTCGCGAGTTATTTAAAAAGATTTGAATGAACTTGAAGGGATTTAAAGAGATTTTATGAGATTTAAGAAAAAAATCGAAAATTTTAAGAATTTTTAAGAGATTTTAGAAAATTGAAAGGATTTTAAGAGATTTTAATCAATTGTAGTAAATTTCTAGAAGTTTCGAAAGATTGTAAATGATTTTCAAGAAGTTGAAGGGATTCAAAAAAAATTCAGAACAGTTTAAGGAATTTCAAGAAATTTTTCAGGATTTCTAAGAATTCAAGTGATTTTAAGGAATTACTAGAAATTTGACGGGTGTTCTTTCAAACCAGAAATCCACTTCCCGTATCAAAAATAAAATCAAAGACAATGCCCGGATTTTCCCGCACGGAAAAAACTTTATGGTTGTGACAACCACAGAAATAGTAAAATATGGTACAACTACTAATTTCTGGTTGTCACAATCACATGTGGTTGTGGCAATTATTATGTAATAGTTGTGGAAACTATTTCATAAAAGTTGCCACATAGTTGTAGTTGTTGCCACATAATAGTTGTGATTGTGGCAACCACAAATTGTAGTTGTACCATATTTTACTATTTCTGTGGTTGTCACAGCCATAGCAGTTTTTTCCGTGCGGATTTTTTTCAATTCCCGGGCAATTCCCAGATTTCCTTAAATTCCCGCACATTTAGTAGATACATTTAAATAAGTGTATAAAAAATTAAAAAGAGCCTATTTAAGGTTTAAAATTTGAAATATATAGTAGGAACATCAAAACATAAACTTTGTGACAATGACCTATATACTTTTTCAAAAATTCCTTCAAATGTTTATTAATTCTTAATGAAACTTTCAATAAATGTTGATACAGTCACAACGCGATATCACGTGTAAACAGAATTATTGTACTGTTATTAAAAATTTATTAGTTCACTTAAAATCTGGAAATGACGTTTAATGAGAAGCATTATGATGATTACGACATTAGAATTGCGGAAGAAGAGTAAAGAGTTCGTCACACGGTAGTCTTGACTATTAATATGAAACGACCAGTACTATAAATACGTCTGCAAGTTACGATACATAATATACTATTGCCACTTATATTGCCATTTACCAAGAACTTAAAGTGCGTGAGACATCGCTTGATCTGTCGTATCTGTCGCGTCGGTCGTGGGCAGCGAATCCCGTTGGTGCTGCTTCATCATAGGCATATGTCTTTAGGCTATTACCCCAGAGTCTAAAACCGTATTTTCATTTTTTACAGAATAAAATCCTCGCACATTTTCTCTCAATTTAAAATAAAAAATATTTTAGAAGATTAAATAGTAATAAAGAAGATTAAATAGAGTAAATAGTAATAAAGATTAAAGATTAAATAGCAATAAAGAAGATTAAATAGTAATAAACAAGAAGATTTTTTCGTGCATTGATGTAATTTTTATTAATACACGAGGGTGAAATTGTTGAAGAAAGCAGTGTCGTTCTTATTATCAAAGACACATTACGTGTGCAGAGCAGAACGTTTCCTTGAAAGGAAAAATAGATTCCTATTCAGATTCTAATTGCAGGTTAATGACCACGAAACACGCGAAGCGCGAACGTGACATAGGATGATTCTAAGAAGGGACATTTTTCAACAGAAATGCTCATTTTCTGACATTACTTGTGGTGTTACATTTCATGCTCAGTGACGATTTTTTTCAAAACTCTTTGCAGTCATGGATTGAAACTTGGTACCAATTTTTCGAAAGATTAATCATTATTCTTGTCTGCTCATGCAGAAAGAATTTGCTTTAAATACTGCAATTTTAATTAATTTTTAAAGTTTTAATGTAAGTGGGAACAGGACTTTAGTACCTTCGTTTCATTATTAGCCAGGGCACTAAATCCCTGTTGTCACTTACATTAAAAATCTAAAAATTAATTAAAATTGTAGTATTTAAAGAACCCCGAACCGTAAGATAATGTAAGAAATTCGCTGCCCCCCCCCCCCCCCCAACGTCTTACGTAATTTATGGACGACCCCTAAGATGGTTATAAGTTATCATATACTGAATAGCAACCGAGAAAATGAAAAAAATGAAAAAAAGTTTTTATTGCAGATAGTGTTGCATTCGAGCCGAGAAAATCGGTAACCTCGCTCGAATTCACTCCGTTCTAAATGTCTTTCGATATGCCATACACTTTAATCTTTTGTTTATGATCGTATCGGATCGTCTCGATGTTCCGAGCGAGT
>JAUESH010000044.1:1290835-1304074 GCA_032275165.1 Synergus magnus | reverse complement strand
AATTTAGACCCCAAGAATTAGGGAATTTTTTCGGACTAAGGGATGATATGGGGTGAATTCCAAATGAGCTAGGGGGTTAAAACATTTTGGGTTTTTTTTTTGTAGCATTGAAAAGAATTATTATCAGCCATAAAATTTTGACCCCCCAAATTAGGGTAAATTTGAATTTTTTATGTCCAAGGGATAATATGGGGCGAGTTCCAAATTAATTGGGGGGATGAAAGTTTTTGGAGTGTTTTTTAACATTAAGAAGATCTATTATGAACAAAAAAATGTTGACCCCACGAATTAGGGAATTTTTGGTGAATTTTTTAATTTTAAGGAATGAAGTAGGGTGAGTTCCAAATTCGCGCAAGGGTTGAAACTTTGGTAGGTCATTTTTTGGGTTGTATACAACACTTTGCGCCAGAAAATTTTGCATCTTGTAAGTTTTAGAAAAAAGAAAAAATTTTCATTTCCGTTTATCGTAAACGTTGCAAACTTCAGTCTCATAAAATATAAACATTATCCAAAAGTTTCTTAGAAAATCATAAGAAAATTAAACAAATTTTTCACAAAAAGAAAATATTTCTAATATGAATTTCAAAGGAATTGAACACAATTCAAAAGAATGAAAAATATTGCAAAAGAGTTCAAGGTCAATGCTCAAGAAATTAAAATTATGACTTTCAAAACAATTTAAGGTGATTTGAAGAGAATTGAAGAGGAATTTAAGAAAATTTTGGGCGGTTTCGAAAGATTTCAAAAAGGATTCAAGGTGAATTTAAAAGAACGCAAACCAATTCGATACCAAGATTGGTAATTTAGAATACGGATTGAGATTCTGGATATTAAATTTTCCATTACAATCAAGGGACTGGAGGTATAACCAGGAAAAACCGTTTGAATTATCTACAGTTTCCAATCGCAGTTCATACCTGCGTAATAGTCTACACGTTGTAGGTGTGCAAGAGCACGAGATTAGCCAAATTTATAGGGTCATTACTGCCCGGGCATAATGCTTATCCATATTCCAGATGCACCAAGATATTTTTCAAAGAAACACGACTTTTTCTGGCTACTTAAATATTGTCAAGCATTAAAGTTGGTGAACGTGACTAGACATAGATATATAGACACTCTATAATATAAGAAGGGAAAAAATCCATCTAGTTCAAAGATGGTTCTGTACACAAGGAAGTTACGAGTCACTTTCTTGTCTTCAAACATGGAAGTAGTTACATCTGACGCCGCCTTATAAAAAGTACTGAAAGGCAAAAATATATTTATGTATATGTAATACATTTTTAGTCTCAAATTTAGGAGAGCAATAAATTCTCGTTCCAAGTCAAAGAAATAATATTAAATTGAGGTAGTGGATGAATGAATATTCCATTGATTCTACCTCTACTAGCATAATTTACATTTTCAATATAATAGGAAAACAATGACGTTCGCAATTCAGTTATTTATTGTGCAAGTCCGCTAATATCGATTTATTTGGATCGAAGGGTGTAATAATGTAATAAATCTCTGCATGATTAGCTAATCAGATTAAAATGTCTTACTCTCAAAAGTTTATTACATTACCAGTAATTACAAAACTATAAAAAATGAGAATGTAATTATTTACTTACAGCCACACAGAAATATTAATAATAATAATAATATATTATAATTATAAATGTAATTATAAACGTGGAAACATGCACACATGTTTGACCCATTACTCTTGTATTGAACATCGATTTTCGAGGATTCCACTTTACTCGGTTTATATATAGACACGCGCGGTATTTCGCTGACGTTCACAATATTCAACATATTATCTCGTTTCCACAATTTTTTGTACCATTAAACTATAAAAAAAGCTCTTCATCCTCTTGCATGTTTTCCAATGTGTAGAACACAAATTCTTGATTAAGAGAACAAACGAATGATTGCCCAATAAAATAGCAGAATAATACAAAATATTTCGTCTTCGCTAATTGAAAAATAAGACTAGAAAAATAATGTACAAAGTATTTGGCTTTCATGTCAGTTTCAATTTTTAAAAAACTAAAAAGAAATCAATAAAAACTTTATCCAACTTTATCAATCCAACCTTACGCAAGGGATTCGGGTGAAAAAGGTAACCGGATAGTATTGATGTTTCGAATAGTCAATTTATTCAGTATTTCACGGCGCGTGATATGTAAAAGAGGGAAACATTGAACATGTGTTGTTTATTTTTCTCCGAATGATGTTCGAATATCCACTATAAAGTGTAAATATCCCTCATATGCATGAGTGATAATATCGTAAAATAGATCAATCACTTTTGTCTCTCAACAAATAATTTCTCCCCGTAGCGAACAAGTGAAGGGCTGAGATCAAAAGCGGACTAAAAAAAGGTGGAAGCAAAAATGGGTTAACAAGGCTATGGGCAAAAACGAATTAGAAAAGAAATTAGAAAATATATTTATATTTTAATATATTTTAGTATATTTTAATATAACTTTATGATAAAACAATGTATAATATTCTAATATATCACTCTATCATAGAGTTATATTAAAATATACGATATAATCCTCGTTTTTCTAATTTCTTTTCTAATCCGCTTTTGCCCGTAGCCTTCTTAACCCATTTTTGCTCCCGCCATTTTTTTAGTCCACTTTTGATCTCAGACCCTCAAGTTTCATTCCTGGTGTGTGAAATTACAGTTAACATCATATGTGGCACAGTTTATTTACAGAGTTTCCATTATTTAATAGTTATTAAATAAAAATATTACTAGCTCTGATCGCAAAAGTTGAAAGATAATTTTTGTGATTTTGAAGAATCAATAATTGCAGCTCTCGTCCATCATCTTCTCTCGTTATTCTATGTCAAGTTTTTAAAATAAATTTGAGAACCTATTTTATAGAGTTGCGATACTTAATTGAACGAAGGATCTAGTTAATTTATCCTTCAAAGATGTTAGTCTCCAGTTAAGTATTTCGAATATCTTAGGAAGTTTCCGCTTTGATCAAAAGATCGTCAGAGTCTTCATTGATGCGACACGTCTCTTCCGCCTTCGAAAAAGAGAGAAGTTGTCTCTACCAAAAGTGAACTGGAATCATAGAAAATATTTATTAAGTAATTAGAAACATGAAAATCGAAAATTTTCTAATGGTTCCTTATAATTCTTGAGAATTTTATTTTGACTAATGTTTCTTTGAAAGCCTACTGCTTTATGTATATATTACAAATAACTTTCATGCTCTTTGAAGACGATATTTTGCTTCACTTACCACAATATCATCTTCCTCGGAAGCGGTCCTTTTACCTCGTCCTCTTCTTTGACGTGAAGGCAATCTTGAGTAAATTGACGATTGGTGCTTCCAAAGCAATTGACACGCAAAATGACAGCAAGTAGGAGGCGACAAGATTGCCAAAGTAGACAATGAGCTAAAAATGCAATCAACCGTAAAAGAAAATACTCAATCTCGAAAAAATGCCAGCTATTTACGGAACAACATCTTTTTGCCGAAAAACCAAAATCCCGAATGTGAAAAAATAACGAAAAGATAAGTCTCGAAGATTCATATTCCCGAAAAAAGCAGATTCCCGATTAAAGATAATATTACCGAAAATGTTTATTAACAAAATTTAAATATACCAAAAATATTTATTAACGAATGTAGAAAATTACGGAAATTTTCTGAAAATATAATATATAAAAAATATTTTTCAAACATTTGTAGAGATCTTTTCCGGAGTTTTCCACTCTCGGGAATTTTCTAGTGTCGGAAATTTTACAGTTTCGGGAATTTTATATTGTCGACAATTTTTGGTCGGTAATTTTCCAGTGTCAGGAATTTTATATTGTCGGTAATTTTATAATGTCGGATTTCTTAGTTTACGATAATTATTTATTCGTCAATTTTACAGTGTCAAGAATTTTATTTTTCGGGAATATTCAGTCGTCCCATAAAATACCCGAATTTTCAGATTTCCGAAAATTCAAATCCCTGAAACTTTAAATTTCCGAAAATTTCAAATTCCCGAAAATAAAAAAGAAATATTTTTTAGATGTTAAAAATTTTTGTTCAAAATATTTTGAAGAGAAATTTTGAAAAGATTTCAAACACAAGTCTTTTACGCAAATATTAAACATTCTTTGAAAAAAAATCTTTTTTTATTTTCGGAAATTTAAAATTTTTGAGAATTTAAATTTTCAGGATTTTGAAACTTCGGGTATTTTATATTTTCGGGAAATTGAAATTTCGGTAATTTTCTACGTTCGTTAATAAAAATTTTCGTTATATTGAAATTTCTTTAATACAAATTTTGGGTAACATTATTTTTATTCGGCAATTTGAAATTTCGGAAATTATTTTTTCGGTATTTTTCCACATTCGAGATTTTGGTTTTTCGGCAAAAAGAGGTTGTCCCCTATTTACTTGATTTTAAAATATCTAATCGTATGAAAAGTAATTTGGAAAATGTATAATTTAAATGAGATCGAGCTCACTATATTTTAATAGGAATTTCTCTCATTATGCAAACATTCTCCCACTTTGAAAGCATTGCAAGAATGAATTATGAGGGTAATAACTGAGAGATAGGTATACTGCATTATTATTATATGTATCTACATAATAATATTATTATTTTTAATTTAATCATTATCTTTATAATTGAAATAATGTTTTTACCACAACGCCATTGTGCAAATGGAATGGTCCATCCATTTGAGTACTGGTAATCATCATAATGACGGGATGAACTAGGTAAGCACAATAGGTAAGCCTCGAAAGTGGATACATCAGCCTAAGCGAGAGAAGACTATCGATTATAGGTGCTGATCCCGTACAGCACTGTATTACGATAAAAGCCACTGCCAAGGCCCAGGCTGTGTGGCCCAGAGATGCGTAAACGGAACTAGTGAGAGTGCTTAGATTTCCGGGGTAAAGGCCATAAACCACTGAGACCATTATTGTAGTAGATAAAATCCATCCAAGTATCCTCACGTACTAAAATCCGTATTCAAATTAGCAATTTTACTATTCTAAGGAACATTATTATTACATTCTTATCCCTATACGCTTACAAAATATTTATAAAAGCTTTTATAAATATTTTCCGTGTGGAAAATTTCATGGCGCTGGCCAGACCCAGACTAGACCGTCTAGATTCCAGTCCTGGCGCTGGTCTGGCAGTCTAGTCTGGCGGTCTAGCCAGCGACAGGTCAGCGCCATGACTTGCGGCTAGTCAGCCCTAGTTGTTCAAAATACAATAATAAATATTTTTTTTAATTAATTGAAAACCGCCTTAAATAAATCCCATGTAGAAATTTTACTGTGCCCCCGGTCGGGCCCAGATCGGGGGATTTCAGACTAGGGATGAATCATACGGCCCGACCGGGCCCAGACACGAAAACCCGACTTCCGTTCAAGGCCTGGTCGGGGCGTATGATTCATCCCCGGTCTGAAATCCTCCGATCTGGTCCCGATCGGGGCCAGATTCCCCGATCTGGACCCGGCCGGGGCCACAGCTAAATTTTTACACGGAACGGGATATAATTATATATTCGTGCAGAAATTGCCAAATTTGTTCCCTATTACAATTCAGGCCCCGATCGGGCATACTATTTATGGACAAGATAGGACGAATGACGTGGCCCTGACTTGGGCCGGATCAGGTAACCACAAGATCAACCGGGACCAGATCTGGCTGCCACGTCGGGCTATTTATTGATGCTCTGATCGGGTTCCGCGTTTCATTTCGAGCCTGGCTCCGTCTAGATAGTCCGATATGGCCCAAGTTCTGTCCGATCGGGCCCCGATCAGATCCATATTACAATTTCTGCGCCAGTATTGAAGTTATAGATCCACAATGGAAGGCTGATCAGCGCCAGATCTGGGCCAGACTAGATATTTCAGACTAGAAAATCTAGAAAAATCCAGATCTGGGCCAGACCTGACCATGAAATTTTTCCGCATGAGAGAATGATAAGAAAATGATACTATTTATAAACCTAAAATAAAATAAACTCACACTTGGAAGGTATATTTTACATTTGGTTTGGAAGAGGATGTAACCAGTAATTGTGCCGATGAAATAGGGTCCAGCTCTTAGCCAGGGCTTGTCATAGAGCTCATCGAAAAGAGCGAAAGGTTCTTGAAGTCTGCAGACATAAAACTTTTAGTCAATAATTATCTCGTATTTAAAATTCATATAAATTGAAATATTTTCTTCGGGGTAATTAAGCCAGACTTGTTTTCTACTTCCACATAATTTTACGTAGATACATATTGCTCCTTGATAATTTTCATGATAAAAATGTGAAATAGTGAAACACAAGGTAGATAGTCTGGATACAATTTCACGTTACGTGCCAGTGTAACAAATACGAAACGTAATCGACTCGAGTAATAATTTTAGCATTAATTAAAGCACGTAACTTGTTAATCAAGTCTTCGAAAGCGAAGACAATTAACAAAACAGTTCCTTCACTTTCTAATATGTCTTCCACCAGAAACCAAAAACAATGTAATTTCATGTAAATCTTAAATTACTTTTCTCTTCGCTTGATTTATGAATGATGTGAAACACATAGTGAAACGCATTGTTTTATTTGAGTTTACTTTTTATTTACCTAGGCGAATTTATGATTTATGTTTAAAGCCTTCGCATTTCTTTTTGATCACTTATGAAAAGAATCTGAACTTACCTAGCCACATAATCGTTGGTATAAGCAATGGAGAAGGTTGTAAACCACGATGAAACGATCAAAGCCAACACGATGAACGTGACGATCTTTAAGTGTTTGATGGAAAGAAGTAAAAGAAAAATCCCAAGGACGTAGAACTGGGTGTCGTTCGCCATGTACCAACTCCAAAGCATGCACTGGAAAGTTGTTAATCGGGCTGGCATTAATTGCAAGACAAGTTGCGTATTAGGATTCTTACGAAATTTCTTACTTGTTTATAACATTTTAATTCAAAGTTAAGGCATTTCAAAAGAAAAGAAAAATATTTTCTAAGTTTATTTATAATCCCAACAGGCGTTGATACTTTCAAATCCAAATATTCATGATGTATTTCTCAAAGTAAAACAATAGTTATTAACAAAAGAATTTTATCTTCTATGAGATTCCATAAGAGAGTAAAAAATTTATTGACAATTTAGCTGAAGGATCGAAATTTAGCTGAAAATCGAAATAAAAGAACGAGTTTGATAAACGCTAAGTTTAATTAATCGGGTCGTTGCTCAAACCCATTTACTACTGAGAACGAGCCATTCAGCTAACGACAGTGATTTTCAAAGTAAGTTTCCAATGGGTTGACACGTCATCGTCCGTTTGCAGTTGCTATCTGGATAGATTTAATTATCGGAAAACGATTGAAGCACAACCACCACAGTATGTATTTGAAGAACTTTGATTCAATTGCGACCAAAAGACGAATAGATATATGTATATAATTCACTTAAGAGTCCCTTTCAGCTTGACTAATATAACGCGAAAATGGAAACAGAAACAAGGACCTAATCGAAAACCCTATTGTGGACACATCTTTTCTCTTTTCAAAAAGGAAAGTTGTTTTTTTACTTTGTGGGTTGATTCTAAAATTCATTACCAGATTGATTCGAAATCAACCAATCAATTTTCTGGATTTGGGATTATTTATCCCACAACGATCTTCACTTTCAATTAAAGTTGGCCCTTCAAGTGATGAATTGATTGAGCTGAAGTTTCAGACGTCTATCATTTTTTTTTCTTCAAATATTCTCAATAAAAAAAATTGTTTTATTTAAAATAATTTGTTTACTGTAACAGAAAACATAGGAAATGTTTTTACAAACAATATTTTTAATTGCTGATGAAAAATCTTTAACGAAAAAAAAAAATTCGTCTGAGTATAAACGTCTGAAACTTCAGCCTAATGAAGAATTGACTTCTGAGCTTCACGAACTTAATCCAACGATTCTAAAAAAATTAATGAGTGTTATTTTTTGCCAATAACATATAATTTTTATAAATTCATAGAAATATATATATAGTTTAAATTTAAATTTAAAAAACAGAGTAATCTGTAATTTTAAAAATAGATTATTAATAAGAATTTACATTTTGAAATAATAATTATGTAAATGTAGAGAGTTATTCTATATTTTGATGGTCAATTAATGTTTTAGATTCACTTAAAAGTCTTTTCATTCATAAAACTATGAAAAAGTTATAAATTTACATCCATGACTCCTGAAATGCAATAAAATTTTTTAAAAAGCCAATAAATCTCGCGAAACTCCTTTAATTTCGTAAAATATATTAAAATTCCTTAAAATTCTTTAAAATCCCATAAAGTCTTGTAAGAGCCCTTCAAATTTTTGAAAATACATAAAATCCTTTGAAATCCCTCAAAAATATTAATATCCCATAAAATAACATTAAATCCCCTCAAATTAATTAAAATACCAATAAATCTCGTGAAACCTCTGTAAATTTTGTAAAAATCTTTTGCAATTTCTTAAAATTTCTTAAAATCCCATGAAATCCTGTGAAATCCATTCAAATTTTGTGATATCCCTTGAATTCTCTCGAAAGTCCTTAAAATTTCTTAATAAAATATTTTTAATCACTTAAAATTACCTAAAATGCCACAAAATATAATGAAATTATATAATATTTTCGTAAATTCCGTACAATTATTAAATATTCCGTGAAATACTATACAATTTTATAAAACCCCAATAAGTTTTATAAAATCCCATTAAATTTCGAAAGATCTCTTAATATTCCTTAAAATTCCTTAAAATTCATTAAAATCTAAATAAATCTCACCAAACCCCTTAAAATTCTTTAGGATTCCATAAAACCTCAATACCTTTCGTAAAATCTCTTAAATCAGAACAAATTAGAAACTCCATAAAATTTCTTGAAATACCGTGAAATCCCTTAATTCTCTAAAACTTCAACTCATTTCGAAATATTCCTTTAATTTTCTTAACATTTTTCAAAATTTCATGAAATCTCCTTAAAACCCTTAAAATTCTTGAAAATTTTTCAAAATTTGTTGTAAACAAATGCACTTGCCTTAAAATTAAAAAAATGTTTACTTGGGGCCTAAAACTGTTGAATTTCAAATTGTAATTATGTAATTTTGTATCTTTTGTGAATTGGAATAGTATTAATTGTCCATGCAATATTTCGAAAGCGACACTGGAATTTTTTTCCAGGTAGATTTTGTCTTTACAACAGAGAGTCTACTGCTTGAAAGTGGATTGTAAAGTTGCAAGTTGAGTTTTCTTTTTCTCTGCGAAACCGAGATCCTAAATCCGGAATAGTCGTTTTATCGTTCCTAAGCGCTCCAGTAGAAGAACATTTGATGTATGATTCTGAGAGACAAGTGGGATGCCAAACTCAAAAAGCCAGTTACCAAGATAACATGCTTTTTATAAAAGTTTCTTTCAAATTTTACATCAAGTAACCGGAAACTTGAACTCAAACTGGCGCTCTACTTTCAATGAGACCAAGTGGGGATATTTCTACACAGAGTATTTATATACCTATATATTAACCAATATATGGATCATATATTTCGAATTAATTAGCCTAACTTCATTGGAAGTTTCTTATCTGCTTGTCGCTAAATTTGGAAGAGAGTGAAGGAAATTTAGATCAATACTAAACTCGATTATCTTGTTAGCTCTAATTTCCAATAGAGGGTGGAGAACGAACAATCATAGAAACTAATTACTAGAACAGATTATCACGAATTCTCCAAGGCATTCCAAGGGCGGTATTTGGATCTTGGGATATAATTTAATTCTAACATAAAGTTCTCGCAGGTATCTACTTATTACATTCAGCAAATGATCAAAATTTGTTTTCAACAAACAAGTAAATTATTCATTACTTTAATTAAATTGAAGTAAAATATTAATATTATAAATATTAATTTTATACAAAATATCTTACCATTTCAGTTCGAGGAAAGAGCGAATTCACATACAAGGCGTTCCTCCACCAAAATTTTTCACAGGTCAGATGATCAAATATTACAGGTGAGAAGACTGTCTTGGACAAAGCATGTTTTATGGAAATCTCGTTCATGCCCAGGACGAAGAGATAAGCTGGAGTTAAGCTTTGGAGGAGAAAATTCTATTATGTGTTTACTCTAAAGTATTCGTAAACAAGCGTATATTCATGATAAAACAGAGTGATGCACTGAAGTCGTAAATCGATTTCCGGAGAGTAAAATATGGTATCCAGTTGCGAGCAGAAACAAAGTGGATCATCACCATCCTTTTCATTCGGATAATGTAATTTTGAGTCCGCTCTCATTCAATAGAAGCAAGAACGGTCAATTTGGTCATAAACTAATTTTTTTTTAACTAAAAAACTGATTCTCCGTTGTATGCATTTTATTTTCAAAGCTTAATTAATTTTTTTATTAAAAAATCATTTTTACTAATTAATGCAATACTAAGATTTATTTACCAGGCATTTGTGTTTTCGTAATTTCAATTGAAGCGAAACAATTTCACTTTAACAACTGCGAAATAGTGTTGTGAGATCTCTCTTGTAATATTTTCGGTTATAAAAGAAGTTTCGAATCTTTTAATGCATTTAATGTTTGCCTGTTACTGTGTTTCTTTGAGAGAGAAAATTTCATCAGTTATTCGCAAATTATGACACTTAGCGCCCAAATATTAATGCGCAATTTTATTTTTGCTTTTTTCCTTACAATCAAGTTGGAGAATTAAATTATGTGTTTGACATGTAGGATAATTTTCCTTCTGTCATATAATTACTTATTATATCAAGTGAAATTGAGTTGTTACTTCGTCTTTAACAGAAAAAAAATGATGGACATGATTACTGTTTTTATTTCAAGACCGCATTATTAACTCTTTTTTGCAATGCGTTCTTCGATTTGTGACGTAATTCGATTACACATGTTTAATTACATTTCTGCATTATTACATGTATTACTTCCACAATTTCATTCTTTGAAAACTCGAACTCTTTCTTATTAAACGAACTCTTTAATCATCACGACTCGCCTCTTTAAGTTTTACATTCAATTGCACCACGAACAATTTTTTACCTTGTCCAGAAACTCTAATCGGAGTTTGAGAAACTTTCCTTCTGCTTTTGTAATTAAGCAAGGGGATTTTCAACTTTTATTGCATGTTATGTATCTTTATACTTACCGAATAAATCGATAGAGAACCATGATCATAAACTTCGAGGAACTGGCTGCAAGAAAGTTTCTTTTGTTGTCTTTCAGATTACCCATAGACCGAAAAAAAAGTATTGTTACCAGTAAACCACTGAAATCAAATTTTAAGACTATTAATTTTTTCAAAAGTAGAATATAAACGTTTCTCTTACATTATTGTATGAAAATGGATGGGTTATGAAATTTAATCAAGAAGAGATTTAAAAAAGAAGTAGATATCTTCCACTCTATTATCTCTTTCGTGCCCATAATCCATAAAAGGATTTTCACAACAAACCACAGAATAATCTAACCGAATTATCTAATATTTTTTGAACAAGATTTTCCTTGTACTATGCTTCCATTATAACTCTAGAGTCGCATGCAGCACACGAAGCTAACAATTTTTTATGTCCCACTTCCTAACTCGACAAGCTCACCTATAAAAAGATTTTCCTACACTTTGATAGTATTACGGATTTTTTTTTGCATCCGTTACCTAGCTTTTACAAAATTTAATGGAAATAGACGATGTGGTTGTTTGACAGAAAGTTGGATATTCTGAAAAGCAAATATTTATTTTCTCTTCCTTTTTGTCTATTTCTATTCCAAAATTTCTATCCCTTTCTGTCCTTTTTCATATTTAGAGGATGAAGTAGTGGAATAAATCCGTGAATAAATGATCAGTGACCTCGTGGCACGTTTTGTGTCTAGGTCTCGGTTGTTTTCTTACCTGATAAAAAAGAACGTATCTACAGAGAAGGTCGCATTGCTGATCGTCTGGAACATGAAGTTCCTCTCCGTGACCGTGCGCAGGGTCTTGTTCTCTGCAAGGTGCAACGAGAAAGAGAAAGGCGTCATCAGTGAATTATCAAGGAAAGTTGGGTCAGGTCAGTGCTCGAGGTGACGAAGTTGATCAATCAATACCACTCGCTATACATATCCTCCAACTTTTCTTTTCACGAAATTACCCTTTTTTTGTTAGTAACATATGTTTGCCTAATTTTGATTCATGGTTGATCAACGATCTACGAATTTCTTCGATTCAAGAAATAAAATGGCTGAACCCTTGTGGCTTTATCTACATGGATTTCTCAAGAATCTTAATGCTTATAACTTTAATCTCACCTGCGATGGAAAAAACTTGAAGATACGTGTGGACCATGACGACCCAGCCCAAGGAGAACACTCTGAGACCGTGAAGACAAGTCAAACTGTCCCTGGCAGGGGGGTCAGTGTTAACAATTTTTCCACCATTGACTACTGGACTGAAGGCCAACAAACATCTGAGCCAGACATCTGCAAATTTAATAATGGATAATTCAAATGTTAAAAATTAATTAATGGCTATGGATGAAAGTCCTATTGAAAGTAAAAAGATAGAAAGTCTATCTGTTTTAATCTTTTTCAATCTTCAGGATTTAAATAGACAGGAGAAATGTATCCAAATGTATCCTTCCCTATCCATGCCAATTTCTCTTTTTTAATCTTCAATAAACTCTTTTCTTCTGAATCTCTATCTTTCTGTATTCTTCGTCTATCTTCGCCAATAGTTTCCTATCCTCCACGCCAATCTTTTTCTGTCCATTTTGCAATCTACTCCCGCGCCCATCTTTTTCAATTCCAACTTTCCTATCCATGTCTATCCTTTATCTAATCATTTAAATCCTTACCTATCTATTTACAATCTAATAGCACGTTTATTCTTTTCAATCTCTACCATTCTATCCATATCTATCCTTGTTTAATCTATCCATTTCAATCTTTACCTTTCTATCCATGTCTTTCCTCAATCTAATCATCTCAATCCCTTTCTATCCTTATTTAAAATCTACTAGGAAATTTATCCTTTTCAATCCATACCTTTCTATCCACATCTATCCTTGTATAATAATTTCAATCCCTTTCTATCTCTCTTGAAGTATACTACCAAGTCTATTCATTTCAATTTTTATCTTTGTATCCAAGTCTATCCTTTTTACAGTCTACTAGGAAGCCTATACTTTTCAATCTATATCTTTCTATCCACATCTATCCTTGTATAACAATTTCAATCATTCTCTAT
>JAUESH010000044.1:1259471-1270938 GCA_032275165.1 Synergus magnus | reverse complement strand
CTTAGGCGTAATCGGCCTCGTGCGACTTTGTTCCCTTAATAAGTTCATCACGTGAGTCGTGAATTCATTGCAAGCCTGAAACATTAAGATTAAAATTCTTTTTAGAGATTTAACATTTTAAGGATATTTGACCAAGCGCTAACTTCCAAATTATAATTCTTAACTTACAAATATTCTTACTTAACAAATATCATAATTAGACATTTTTTCGCTCTCTAACCCACTTTTAAAATAAAATTATGGGCTCTATAGCCATACTTATAATTCAAAAAAAAAAGTGAATCTACCGAACGAAAATATATCTATGTAATTCTAATATTCTATCCCAAAAAAATGGACCTAAAGCACAAAATCTCGCAGAAAAGTATCTCAAGATCTCCTTGCTATCGGCAAATAGGAACGAGTTTTTCGAGGATTTCTAGAGCTGGTAGTGTAAATACCAGCAGAAACGTAGAAACGAGCGAATGTAGGATCTCTAAAAAAAAAAGAATATACGAGAAAGAGACGACGTGGCACGAGAGAATAATGCATTATTCCTGGTGGCTGCCGCTTCTAGGGAAGGACTTTGCTCAATATCAGTATTCGAGACGGGCATGCTGCCGGGTAGCTTTTCCTGGGGGAAGAGCCAGGATAGGAAAGAGGAAAGGGGAGCTTGGTCTCGGGGTGGTTTGCAATTTCGGAATGGATTCCGCTCTCCCGGCACCCTCGGTCTTCACCTTCTCCTCGTCCTTCTCTCTCCCTCTATCTTCTTTCCTCTCACTCTTCCCTTCCACATCTAGTTGGAACCAAGGGTGGATCAGCATCGTTCCCGTCTGCTGCCCGGGGATGTACCGAGGGTGTGAGTGTGAATAGAAGAGGTTGGATTGGCTGGAAAATTCACCCTGCATTCTCTCGCATCCTCTGTCGTTTTCCACTCTGACTGGACTCACGTGTCTGCAAATACACCTTTAGCCCTCCTGAGTGAAAAGGCACATTTCCAGCTTCTTGTATTTTAAAGTCGACAAAGAGGGCTGATAACAACAAATCCTGTTTTTTAAAAGAAATGTGAAAAGAAAAACAAAAAGTAGAACGTTAGAGAATCTAAAAAGCCTGGATGGAATGATTGGTGGCCTCTCGGAAGACTTTTCCCTCGTGTCCTACAATTGGATGGAAAATAATCTTATTGGAAAAAATTAAAGAAAAATCCGACTGCGTTTACTAGGTAAAGCAAGCTACATTCGTAAAATCCGTGCCAGACGGCAGCTTAGGATGATCACGCGATCCCATAAAATTCATCTGCGTCTATTTTCGTGCCTGTCACGACATTTGCACAGCCACGCAGCCGTTGGTTGTAGGAACTTTGAGTAGGTCGAAGTGACACATAAAAGATGAGTTCCGTTGTCAGGAATAATAGTTTAGTTTTTATATACACTGGAATGATTTTCATGTATCAATTACATTCAGAATTCTATCGCATTAGTTGGCTAGATTTTAATTTGAAGTAGAAACTTGTCAGAAATATCAAATATGATTTAGTAACTTGCCTGTTAGCTTTAAAATTCTTAACTTTCATGGTCTGTTTTAGTTTAAGCTTGTTATTATTTTCATTTTACGCTGGTTTAAAACCATTAATTTATTTGAATTTTTGCTGTGAAAGTATCTACCAAAAAATTGCAGGTGAAGTGAACATAGGATGGAAAAGAAGTTATGGGTTTAAACGTCCACTGCATAATAAGATAACGTTTTTAATACCTGACCTCATGCACACTAGTTAAATACAAACGTATACAACTTTTGTACATGAGAGCTGTAAACGTCAGGGGTGTCCGGGATTCGGTTCGTGTAAAAGAGCCTGTAGCACGCGATTGTGAAGTAACTTTAACTATACAGGGTTTGCCATACACGCGAGATCTTACTCAGCTGGGTTCATTAGCACGCAAATTGTCACTGAGACTTACACGAGTTCTAGTCAAAATTACGTTCCTTATCGGAGATATTTTCAAAATCAAGAGGCTGCAAAAAAGTTGTTTTGCAAACTAAACCTTAGAGATTGAAGCTTTTATCCAAAGAGAATTATTACAAGATAGTTAATAAAACGCAGTACAATTAATTCCCACGTTAGGCCACTCCTGCGTTTTGTCCTTCTTATATACCGAGATTGTACCGTTTCACATCTTGGAAGATTAACTATGGAACAGCGATCTTAGATATTAACACTTTGCACTCCAACGGTGAGTCTCACTCACCACACGGAGAAAAATGGATATTCAACCTTAATATCTTGGATAGTGAACTATGTGACAGCCATCTAAGATATTCAGTCTAATTGTAAGTATCTGGATATTCAGTCTCAATATCTTGGATATTCAAAATGGTGACCAACTATCTAAGATATTCAATTTTAATATCTAGATACTAAGTTTTAATAATGAGATACTAAGGCTGAATATTTATATGCTTAGGATGAATATCTAGATATTTAGGATGAATATATTTGTACTTCAATTTTTTGACTATCTAGATATTAAGTTTGAGTATCCATTTTTCTTTGTGCATCTTAAAACATTCAAATAAAAAAGTTATTTTCAATTTGACTATATATCTATGGATCGCTGTCCCAAATCGTATGATCCATTTTTTTCAGGGTAGAATTTTAGCCGATGATCGCCGACCCGCATTCGGCGATGAGGGGTTAGAGGGACAAGGATAGAGGCGCCCCTCTCTGCCCCTCAGGTGCCGTGAGCTCCAAAGTCAGCTTTTTTACATCATAAAAATTCTAGGAACCTTATCATGGCAACTTCAGACTATACCCGAAAAGTGACATAACGTAGGAGTTGAGTGTATCTAATAAAAACGCAGTACGTAGATTCTGAAAACAAATTAAACAGATAATTAAACAGATTCTTTCCATTCCTTCTTTTTCAAGATTGGATACAAGATAATATTTGAAAAGCTAACCTGTTCATATTTCTCTAATTCCTGGTGGTAGATCTGCCTGATCTGCGCAAGTTTAGCACGATAATCTGAGTGCTCAATGGCGTTGTCAGGTTGTCCAGGAGGTCCTGCAGCTGCAGCTGCGGAGGCTGAAGCAGCAGCACCGGCTCCTCCACCCTTTTCTGGTCCAGCTACACCTTCTGCTATTAACATATTGTCTAGCCTCATTAGCTGAGGATCAGGTGGTTCCTCCTCCTGGGTATTCCTTAGCGAGAGTACTGAAAACAAAAAAGAATCAATTTTAGACAAAGTTCGTCCTAAACTGAAGAAAGTTTCTCTCAAGATTTTAAAATTAAAGGTCAGAATCTGTTAAATATTTGATTTAGTTAGAAAGATCAGACTATTTTCTAGACTTCGAATGTTTTCTTCAAACGATTACTCTTTTACTCAATAGTACATTTGAAACCTATTTCAGCAGACGTTACGAGTTTCGGTTTTTTTCTCCAGGAACAGGTGCACACAAAAGTACCAGTAAAACTTTCTTTTAGCACGTGAAAAAGAAAAAGGAAGAAAGGCAAAAGACAGGAGAGTGAATCGAGAATCGTTCGAATGTTGCGCCCGTCGCACATTTACCGATCATAAAAGAATCAATTTTGTTCTTTCGCTCTATCCCCCTCTCTTTTACAGGATTCATCTCACTCGATTCTCTTTCTCACTCATCTAAGGACTACCGTACGCAGTGGTTTAGAGTGGGTGGTTCTACGTGGTAACAGTGGTTTTATTGTACTTTTATGGCGCATGATGGAGCTGGACGACCCATAAAACCAAGAACTGACTCTTCCTCTCCTTCTCTCTTGCTTTTTCCTCTCCTTTCGTGGCTGTATCGCATACAGCATCTCTCTTAGGACATTTCCTGAGATGCATTTCCGTCCTCGTCAAATCTCACCCCAAGAAGAGATGCTTGAACCTGAGACGATAGGCCGTAAGACGTATCTTCCTCGACTCAAGTAACTGCATTTGTGAATAATAGAAGGTAAAGTGTTGTTTATCGATGATTTTCATGGCGGAGAATAAAAAAAGCTTTTCAGTAAATTTCCTGCATAATAAAATATACAAAATATATAAAATATAATAAAATATTTTGCAAAATAATTATAATTGAGATAACAATTCTGGTTGTGCTGAGTTTCAGGATCTGTTTTCTACACTGAAATAAGTTCTAAGAAAAGTGAGAGAAACAAATCAGGAGATGGGAGAAGAAGTCGAGATAGGTAAAAAAGGAAATTTTCAAGGAATCGGAAGAGCGTGAAATGAATGCGCACGACTAATGCATTTATACGAAGTGTAACAATTAAAGGTTCTGGTGAAGGGGTTGAAGTTTCCTGACTACGCCCTTGGGACACTGAATAAGAATTTAAAAATTGGCTGGCCTGCCATTACGTTCTTCGGGATTCTCTCGTGGCTACTTCAGTATTCTAATTTTTTAAACAATCTCTGAATCTAAATTAGGGAAAAGTGAGACACTAATTTGCTTTGGTAAAATTATTTCTAGACTCTTTATTAGAAAAAAAAAAAAAAAAAAAAAAATGATTTCGAATAGACGGCAAGCGCCTACAAGGAAGGGTTTCGTAGCTTTTTGAGTTTCGCGAAATTCATTCCGAAATATTTAATTTTGGGGATAAAAAACCACCCTAGTAATAAACGACTTTTCTAAAATCACCAAGTCAACGAAAACACCAAAAAGCCCACAACTTTTTCCAGATTTTAAAACGTGCAAAATTCTCTTAATATTCTCTCAAGTAATAACGGTGGTAAGAATTCCCAGACCCACCCCTAAAACCTACCCTCTATGGAAAACACGTTTAATGTCACAAAATCGACTTAAAAACCAAAAAACCCAGAAGTTTTTACAGATTTTAATACATGAAAAATTATCTCCAATAATATCCCTCTTTATAGTGGGGGTGAGAACACTCGGACCCACCTCTAAGACCCACCCCCTACGGAAAACACCCTAAAAACTCACAAAATATACTTAAAAACCGAAAAGCCCACAACTTTTTCCAGATTTTAAAACGTGCAAAATTCTCTTAATATTCCCTCAAGTAATAATGGTGGTGAGAATTCCCGGACCCACCCCTAAAACCTACTTCCTATGGAAAACACCTTAAACAGTCACTAAATTGGCTTAAAAACCAAAAAGCCCACAATTTTTTTTTTTTTTCAGATTTTAAGACGTGGGAAATTCTCTTAATAATTTCCCACATAATAATGGTAGTAAGAATTTCCGGACCCACCCCTAAAATCTACCCCCTTTGGAAAACACGTTTAAAAAGTCACAAAATCGACTTAAAAACCAAAAAGCCCATTACTTTTTACAGATTTTAATACGTGAAAAATTATCTCTAGTAATACACCTCTTTGTAGTGGGCGTCAGAATACCCGACCCCACCCCTAAAACCCACCCTCTATGGAAAACACTAAAAAGTCCACAACATTTTTAAGATTTTAAGACGTGGAAAATTCTCGTTAATAATCCCTTACATAATCAGGGTGTCTAGTAATCAGGCAATTTGAAATTCCCGGTTTTTTCACTGGATCAAATTTTTTTTTTTCCTCCAACCAATTTATAGATGTCTTTTTGTGATTTTTGAAAGTCATAGAAATAGAAATTTTAACATAATATAAAAAGTAGAAAAATTAGAAAAAAGTAGTAGTAGAAAAAGTCGATTTTTCGATAAAATACAAAAAATTCGCAGTCCTAAATAAAATTCCCGGCTTTTTTCGGGTTTCCCGGTCGGCTAGACACACTGATAATAACGGTGGTAAAAATTCCCTGATCCATTCTTAAGACTCACCCCCTATGGAAAACACGTTAAAAAAATCCCAAAATCGACCTAAAAACAAAAAACCTATAACTACAGATTTTAATTTTAAAACCGCGATATAAGTCACCCTTGGTGACGAACTCTAAAAACTGAACAACTTTCTTAATTTCCACCTTCACTAAAATGATAAAAGCTCTAAAAAGTATGAAAAACTTTCGCAAGCATTTAAGGGCATGTGTTACTTACCATATGAGCAAATTTAGATAACCCGGGTTTTTTTTTCTACAATTTTTACTTTTTCAAAAAAATAATAGTGGACAGCCGTCAAGAACGTTAACAAGGATGGTTGTCCACTATTTTTTGTTTGTTTGAAAAAGTAAAAATTGTGGAAAAAACCCAGGTTATCTAAAATTGCTAATATGGTAAGTAACACCCTTAAGTAATGCCCTTAAACGATAGAGCAAATTAAAATTAAGCAAATAAAAAAATTAAGTAAATAAAATAAAAAATCTCTTTTCCAGTATAATTATAAACGTCTAAAGTTTAAATCATAAAAATCACATCTCAGCTGTGCGAGTCTCAGGAGTTAATCTTAAACCCACATCTAAGATATGGTCGTTTACCGAGTGGAAGATCACTTCAAAGGAGCGCTTGGGGGAATAAAATTAAACGTCGGTCGCGGATTATTTTCGTCGCTCGCGCCCAATAATCTGACTATTAGTTTCGCCAAGGGGTGGTTCTCGTGCTGGGACAGGGGTGTCAAGGGGTCCAAAGGATCCTGGGGGGTCCTTACAAGCACGTAAACTCAGTTTTACTGGCAGTTAACATTTTACGACTCAGACGGTCTGCCGGTCCTGCAATACACACACGTTTTTCCCAAGTTGTATAAGTGTGAGTGTATTTTCATTTGGGCGTATAACTAAGTGTTAGTGTGCTGCCACGCGAGAGAATACTCGCTACTCGAGCAGGCCGTTTGTGCCCGAACTACATTAATTTGACACCCAGTTGAAGATCAGGCTAATTGCCCGGCAACTTTGCGCGATAACGCTTGACCGCTTATAAAGGTGTATAATAACGTTCACGAACTCTCCGTCGGACGAGCAGCGTTGCTTTTAAGCACCCACGTGGTCGCGCGTCGATAATTAAAGGTACTTAAGTGTGTGTACATAGGGGATAATTGCGTAATTAGGCTATCGCGCTAGGTACTACGTTGAGGGAAAACAATACAACAATTTTTTTTCCTGAATTATTGTTAAATGCTTTAAATCGAAAATTGGCTGTTTCTTAATTTGAAATTGTGCTAATGCACAGCATTAGTGACGTGGCTAATACCCAACGGTTACAGAGCAATAAAAAATAATACTATGTAATTACTTCAGTTTATGACGTACGGTGAGTAGAAAGTCATAAATAATAAGCCTGATAACGCAAGATTAATTTTAAGTTACCAGGGTGTCTACTCAATTCCTGAAACAAAATTCTCTGACTCTTCCAGGTTTTTTCCAGGTATTTCTTAATTTTTCCAGGTATCATTTTTGGTCATTCAAGTATGGAATAAGCAATTTTATCCCCCCCCGCCCTCGCCACTTACAGAATTATCTAATAATTGTGAAACTACATTTTTTGTACATATTTAAATGTTTACATTATAATTATTTAAATTTAAAAAAAATATAACGGATGATAAAATAGTGAAATCGCAGATGTATTTCAAAATAATGTTTATTTAATACTAATATGTAATCCGGTCAAATTATAGAGTATTCAAGTGACTCGACCAATTGGACCGCAGCGCCATCTACAGACTGCAGTTTTTGAGTGGAGAAAGCTTTATATTGTGTAAATAAATTTTAAAAAATAACTAAAAACAATATTGAGTACCCGAATTCATAAACGTACATTAATTTTAATGAATTATAAACGTTTTGTGTGTTTTTAATGCAATTGAAGTCCGGAAACACCCAAGAGTTTCCGCGTTTCGCCGCAATTCGCAGCGCCAAAAAAGATACTGGAATACTCTATTAATAAATAAATTCTCTTTGTTTATGAAAGAAACAACGTTTATAAGTAAATAAAGTTCGTTAAAAAACTGCAATTTTTTCTTCAAGTGCAATGGTTTCTTTTTGTGTTTGTTCCAGAATTTTCCTACGCTTTGCTTCACGGGTTTATTGAGAATAATGTTTTTTTTCAGTACGTGTAAAAATCGTTATTTAATTTTGTTACAAGAAAAAAAAAAATTAAGTTATACGTTCGAAAAAATCCCCTGACATTTCCAGGTTTTTCCAGGTATAAAAAAATTCCCTGACAATTCCAGGTTTTCCAGGGAGGCAATTATGTAATTTCATTTCACTTTAATTTCACTTTCACGTGAATTCATATTTGCCTCTCTTCAGCTTTTTGTGAAAATTCACAGAGGATGTTAATTTTGACATTTCTAAATGTCATGGATATGGTGTTTGCAGAATAATGGTGCACCATGTGCTCCACCAAGTCACGGACATAAATAAATACTGTAACCCCATAAGTGAATGATAAGTGAATTTAGAAATGTCAAAATTGACATCCGCTGTGAATTTTGGCGAAAAACTGAAGTGAGGTGAATATGATTTCACGTGAAAGTGAAATTAAAATGAAATGAAATTATATAATCGCCTCCCAGGTTTTCCAGGGTGGGTAGAAACCCTAGTTACTTAATTCTATATTTTTAGCCTGAAACAATATGTTCCTTTAGCTCTTATTTTCAGTCAGACTGACAGAGTGTTTAATTACTTATAACTTCATTACTGAAAAGTTCTGAACGTTCAAGTGAACGAATTTTTGTATTGATCGTATTTTAAATTATAAATAGTTTAAAAATATGTATTAATTTGCATTGAAAATAATTCTGTATGAAAGAAACTTGTAATACCTATTGTTATTTTTAATTGAAATAATATTTTCGGATAAAATAGAATTGGGAAAAAAGATTTTGTTCATTTGAACGTTCAAAACTTCTGGTTCATATAACTTCAGAAGTATTGTTGAATCTTTATTTTAAAAACTCAACACTCATATCTTGATTGTCTTATTGACGCGGCCTCTCAAAACTTTATTGAATACGAGGCTTGCAATCTGAAAGGCATTTAAATTTGAATTTCTGAAAAGTAGAATTTGAATATACAATTCGAAACAATGGAGAGTCTAATAAGTATGCAGCAGCCCTTGGAAATTCTCCGTTGAATCCGCGAGGTAATTCAGATTCGCGAGCCAGTATTGATCTAAACGGGAGCCATGAAAGCAATTAAGATAAGGTTCGGTAACAAAGGGTTGTCAGTTCTCGCTTTTCGATTCAGAGCAGTGGAGCGAGATGAAGATAGTGTTGCAAAAAAAAAAAAGAGGAAGAAAAAAGTTCGTTTTGTGCATGTTTGGGAAAGAAAGAAAGAAGAGCACTTAGAGGTTGAAAAATACCTATACACATTAATCATGGGGTCACACCCTTTCGTTACGAAATATTCCAGTACTTGAGAACGAATTCGTACGCACCCTTCATCATTTAGCTACAGTAAACGAAACATAGAGGGGAGAATGAATCTATTTACTGTTTATGCCAATAAATTTCTTTTACGATCAACATCAAATATTTCAAGTTAAGTTATATACCGGCGGCTTTTTCATGGCCAGCAAGTTGGCACCGCCATTTTGGATTTTCCCAAAAATAATTTTGCGCTGAATAGTGCTGCAACGATTTTTTTTGAAAAATCAAAATTAGAGTCACAATTAGCCAAAATACTTTTTCTTAGCCAGCACCGTCATTTTTATTTTTTTAAATAAGAAAATTGTGCTGAGTACACTGAAGGAAGCACAAAATTGTGCCGCAAACCCACAATACATAACATCATTTTCGAAATAATCATAAATTTCCAAAAAGTTGTCAACACTGCCATTTTGAAATATATCAAAACAAAAGTTTTTCTGGAAAATGTTATGAATTTTGAGTTTGCGATACAATTTTGTGCTTCCTTCAGTGTACTCAGCACAATTTTCTTATTTAAAAAATCAAAATGGCGGTGCTGGCTCAAAAATCGTATTTTGACAATTGCGTCTAGATTTTTCAAAAAAATCTTTTGCAGCACAATAGAGCACAAAATTATTTTTAGGAAAATCAAAAATGGCGGTGCCAACTTCCTGGACATTGCTTTTTCTGCAGTGTTACTTATAGAATCATAGATTGGTAAAATTGTCTATAAGAAGAAATTTGAATTCAAAGACCGTTTCAACGAATCTTCCATTTAACTTCTTCCCTCAGGTCTCAAAATTTCTTCCTTCTGACTTTTTCTCCTTAAGAATTTTTCTTCCTTTTCCCTGATCCATGAAGACCATCCTGAGGGTAATCCCAGCGTCGGAAGAAACGTAGAACGGCTGCTCTTTTAATCCAAGGGGTGAGTTCTCTAGGATCACGGGGCTAGGGGTGTGAAGTTCCTGAGGGACCTGATATTGACACCGAACCGTAAGAATATACGGACCTTTCAGATTTACGAAGAAAATTTCAACGCTTCTCACCACTGCCAAAGAGAAGAGAAATCTCTTGCGAAAATCCGTCCAATTCTCAAGAAAAAGAATGCTCCCTGGAGTGTAAAACGAACTCAATTTCCAATTCAACTTATTCATATAAATGAATTGAAGTACGTAAGATTAGGTAAATATATTATTACCAGTTTCTTACTTTAAGTCTTGCTGGTTCTTATTATTCATTTTGCAAGTTCTGCACTTTTTTATGTGACTTTTTATCGTCAGACTATATATATTACAATGCTTTCTCATTCACCGTGGCTTTTCCAGGTTCGTAAATCATAAGACAACTCGAAAAGCCGATTCAAATGTACACAATGTGGCGCCGGATGAACCGGGTGTCCGAAACGACTCGGGTCGAGAAAAAGAGAAGGAGGGCTGCGTTCAGACCACTTGAGTTTGACTTTATAAGAGTTTAACGACGGCTGTGAAATCGCAGAACAAGAGCATTACAGTTTTTCAGCTGCGAGAGCTCTTTCAAATTTCAAAACACCTTTATGTTATTAACTTCCAGGTTACAAAATACTCGTCGATTTCAAATTCAAAACTTTCAAAATTTATTTATTTCTGGTTGAAGTTTTGAAATTCAGGACTTAGAATGTCTCTGAATTTTGAGGGGAATAGGGAGAAGACTATAAATCCTACCCCTAGTAGGAAATCTAGCTGAAATCTTTTGAAATATCTTTAAATTCCTTAAAATTCCACTACAATATTTAAAATCCCATAAAACCTCATAAATTCTTTAAAATATATTAAAATTCCATGAAACCCTTTACAATTTCACAAAATCTTTTACAAATCATAAAAATCTCGTGAAATCTTTTAAAATTCAACAAGGAATTGTGAAATTCCCTAAAATGCATTAAAATCTCTGAATCAAAAATTCTTGGAAACAAAAATCTTTTAAAAATCTTTTAAAAATCAAAAATAAATTTTGAAATTTTTTCTAATTTCATAAGGAATATCCCTTAAAATCACATTAAAAAATCAAAATTTCTTAAAATCTTTCCAAGTTTTTAAAAATCTTTTAACCCTTAAAGTACACACTTATTTTGAGAGTAGTAAAGTACACACTGGCTACACCTGTACCCCAGTGAAAACCCTTTATAAAAATGAAGCTTTTTAATATTTTGACTTGATCTTTGGTTCGTAGCTTCTTGAAAGTATATTTTATGAAA
>JAUESH010000044.1:1228273-1239127 GCA_032275165.1 Synergus magnus | reverse complement strand
TTTCACCCAGTTGAGCTCGTCAACAAGCCTTACTTCTTCCAAAAAGCGCCTTAGCCTTTCTTCATCGAGTTTTCTTGCGTTCCAAGATGGATTTTTGCTCTTCTTATTTTGACGTCCTGTCGTCCTTCCCTCTCTTCCGGATTGGCTAATCGAGAATTCTATGTACCTATTGTCGCTTAGAGTTTCCTTTTCAAGAACACTCCTGTCGCTTATTCTTCTGGCTACTCCGGCAGTCGCTATTGTCAGGTCGATGATGTATCCAGAGTCACCTCTTGTGAAGGTGAACTCTTGACCTGCATTAACTACCGTTAAGTCGCTCCTTGCCACCATCTCTTCTACCATGGTTCCTCTTTTGTCCAGCCTGGTTTCACCCCATTGCGGTGATTTGCTGTTGAAATCGCCGGTTATGAGAACGTCTTTCCTAGTTGACCTTACGCTATCTTCGAGGTCCTGGATCTCCGCCTCGAACTTGTTCAAGTGATCATTCGGTGAAATGTAGCAGCTGTACGCATACCTTGCACCTCTACCCACACATGCCCACTGTCAGTTTCCTGAAACTGGTCTATCTGTAGCTTTGGGTTAAGTATTTGGATCCCAGCTCTGCCAGCTGAGTCTTGGTACAAGATCGAGAGATCTGGCTTTTTACATTGCTCGTTAAAGAGCAATATGGTATATCAGCTTTTCTATCTCTGGCCGTTTGCTTCAGCAGGTCTAGTGCTGCTTTACTCCTACACAAGTTTACTTGTGTCTCCAGTCTAAAGGTGGGGCAGAAGCGGCTACCTGGAATATGTTTCGTTTCCACCATTCCCTTGTTCGCCCATGTCGTACACTTTGGGTTGTTTTTACAATCATTGTGCTTGTGGTTCGGTTCACCGCATTTCCAGCAGGAATCTTTTCTGTCAAGTCCACTGCAGTTCCTAGATGTGTGTACGTATCCGAGGCACTTAAAGCAACTAGGTATTTCGACTTTCGCGGATTCTACAGTTGATCCAGCCGATTTTGATTTTGCCTACCTGTTGTAGGGTTTTCGCATCGGGCTGGGGCAGCTGTATCAACGCTACCTTGGCTGTGCCGTACCTTGTGAACAGCTTACAGGGTACTTCCATGTCGTCTTTCCCCAGTTTCGCTCTTACGGCAGCGACTGTCTCCTCTTCTGTTGTCATTTCGTCAAGGTCCCTTATTTCTAATGATTCCTTGACGATCAGCGGCTTCACCTCTGCTTTGCTACCAATCGCGCTAGTTAGCGCTTGGCTGAAAGCAGCGTTGTCTTGTCCCCTTTTGAGAACAATAAGGATCTCTTCCTTTTTTGTTCTCCTGATAGAGAGGATCTCCGTGCGGGTGGAATCCGTGTTCACACTTTTCTTCATATCCTTCAGGATATGTGCATATGACTGTCCTTCCTTCGCCGTTAGTTTGATCGCATCACTGGGTCTGGTCTTCCTGACACGCTTCGATTTCGGCTTCGGTTCAGCCTTCTTTTTTGGAGATCTCTTCTTCTTCTTTTTGACTTCCTGCCACGGGCCATCTTCCTTCCGACCCTTCCTTAGTTCATCTTCTTTCTCCTCTGTTTCTGTCTCCATCTCAAGATCTTTGACAGTGGTGGTAGAGATTTCAGTGGAAACGTCTTTTCCCCTTTTTGGGGTGTTTCCTTCCGGAGTTTTGGATGCTCCACTCTTTTCTGACCTCGAGGACGGTTTCGGGGTCTTGGCCATACAGCCAAGTGAGGTAGCTCTCTCCCTTTGCCTGCGCACTTTTTTGGGTAACCTACTTTCTGACAGCTCTTTGTCGAAGGTTTCCCTCGCTGCTTTTAAAGCTAAGCCGGTGCTCCGTATGCTTCCCAAATGCTCTAACGCTTTTGCCATGTTATCTTTAACTGGCATCGGTGCGTTCTTCGGTAGGGCATTGTTGGCCATACGGAAAGCCTGCTGTAGCGCTTCCATATTCCTCTGTTGCTCTTCCATCAGTACCATGATGGTACTCCATTTCTTCATCCACGATGTCATGGACAGATCTCCTTCTCCCTTTGCTTCGTGTATTTGTTTCCCCCCAAAATCCGTGGAACCAGCACCGACCACCGGGGCTTTAACCCCATCGGCATCGGAGGAGAGATTTCTGCTGTCTTGGGGTAATTTGTTTTTCCCACACGTTTCCATACTTGGTTTATTGATTCGGGGTTTCCATCACCTAGGTAATTTTGTCCATCTCGAGTATTTAATTTCCCCGACACAACCCATATCTGGGAGACGTACTGCTATCCGCAACCTGGGGAGGCGCCCGATGGGAGACTAGCAACACTACACGGTATTATTATTATTATTATTATTATTATTATTATTATTTTCCTCAGAGGGCAGTGGACCCCTGTTCAGAGCACTGAGCTATTAGGCCATTGTACACTATCCCCTCTGCTTAGTCAACTCAGTGTTGCCGTCGGTAACAACAGGTCTTGCAGAAGGCCAGAATTTGACCGGCCGTCAGTTCCCTTGTCCTACCCGGTGAAAAATCCGCCTGCTCGAGCAGAGCATATCTGTGATATGCCAGCGCGTCACAATAACATAGGAAGTGGATGGAGTCGTCTATATCCGCCCCACATCTCTCACATGCCGGTGTAGAGCTTTTACCCGTAATGTGCCTATGTTTCCCTAGATTCTTATGTTCTGTGAGGATTTCCACTATAATCCTGATCCTTGGCCTGTCAAGCTTCAGGAGTTCCTTCGACCAAATCCCTGTGGTGTTACCCAGAAAGGCCTTGCTCGTGCTGCATCCTGGGCCTCGCTGCCACTCTCTATTTTTTTTATTGTTGACCCATTCCTTAATAAAGTTAATACCCTCCTGAAAAGGCATGCCAACTTCTTGCTCTTGGGGCCCACAAATTCTAGTGCCCTCCTTCGCAAGCCTATCAGCCCCCTCGTTGCCTTCCACCCGGCATGGCCCGATATCCAGGTTAGATGAAGCTAGTTATTCCGCGCAATCCCTTAGAGGTTCAACTGAACGACCCTTCAATATCCAGAAAGGCGCCTATGCAGACACCCTTCAGAGCAAGCTGCTCCTCTATGAAGTTGGTCGTTGATAGAAGAGCAGTATGAACTGATCTGCCTATCTGATAGGCGTGCTGTTCCTTATGAAAAGGTAGACATTTTAGTGGACCCGCCCTTAGAAATTTTTCAACCAGCCTCTCCAACGTCTTGAGAAGGAAGGATGTCAGACTGATGGGTCTGTATTCATTCACTTTCTTATAACCCTTTTTTCCTGCTTTAGGAATAAAGACAACCCTGGTTTTTCGCCACGCCTCAGGAGTATGTCCGATCGCTATGCAGCCCCTGAATATTCCCACCATAGTCCCCAAGACTACCCCCAGGCTTTCCTTGAGGATCACCGGGTATATACCATCTGGCCCCGGAGTCTTGTAAGAATCAAAGGACTCAATTGCCAGTTTGACTTTCTCTGCCTTAACCACCTCTGCTGCCAGACTCCAGAATTTCCTTCCATCCCTATGGCGGGTAGATTCTCTCGCCTTTTGAAGGTCATGAAAATCAGGAAAGTTACTTCGCATTAGCAGCTCGAGGGTTTCCTTCGGAGATAGAGTGAATTCTCCGTTCTCCTTTTCCAGATACCGAAGATCCTCTCTAGGTCCCTAGTTGAGAATTCTTGCAAGAAGGTAACATCTATGCCTCTAGCTACTACACATGCTCTGGGATTCTCCCCGAAGGCATGGACGTTTACAGCGGGCTTGTGACCTCGGATGAGACCCTTGTAGCACCACAGTTCCTGAAGTAGCCCAAAGGCTGGGCTTGTCTGCACCTTAGACATGCACCTCGTCAGAACGGCCGAGACGCATTTGCTGTGGTGCAAGTTTACTTGTAAAATCACTGCTCTCGTAATCGCCATCTTGACTATTACTAATCACATCGATTCTCGTACCACAAGGCTCTCCTAGTCCTTTGAAGAGTCAGTTCTAAAAAGAGCTTCTCCCGTGAACAGGTGAGCCCTGAAGTTCCTGGTCTTGATGACGTCAAAGGATTTGACGTCCACCCCAAGAACTAACAAGCTAAAATTCGCCTCAAGGGCCTCTACCCTGTGGACCACCCAGTTCTTTGTATCAAGGCCAGCATTCTGTAAACTTAACAGCTGCAGCTGTTTTTTTGCTTCCCTTTTCGGTGGCGGCACCCTTACCGTCAGCTTAATCCGCTTGACAAGTTCCTGAGGTCGTACAAGCCGCACCTGAGAGCTGTCATCTAGCTTCAACAAGGGCACCGCTTCCCGCAACCACCCAGCCGTCGCTTCATCCTCCCAGACGAAGATGATCTTGCCGTTTCGAAGGACCGTGACTTTGAACCTGAGGATCACGCCTTCTCCGGAACACTCCAGGATTCGGTCGGCGACATAGCCCTTGACCTCCTCAAACACCTCAATCGCTAACATCTCAGCCAGCAACTTCCCCACGGTCACCTCGACCTTGGGAAGATTGTCAGTGAGGGCAGCCCATGCGGATCCTTTTTGTGCAGCGGAGCTTGGCTCCTGCCGCGCCTTCTACTTTGTGACTTCACCGTGGGGTCAGAGACACTCCTCTCCATCTTCCTCTTTTCCCGCTTCGGTGCTGACGGGGTGCTTGTTGAGGGCTCGGAAGTTTCAGCCAGGCGGGATCCAGCCTCAGCCTTAGCCTTCTGTCCCTTCGCCCTCTGCGCGCCCGACTTCCTCGTAGGTGGGGGGACAGGTAGGGGAGTTCCCTTCCTCACCGCCTCCGCCTTCTTCTTCGCGTACTCCAGCCAGAGTTCATTCCTCTTCTGAGCTCCGCTCATCCTGATCTTATCTCCTTGGCCCGACGGACCAGGGAAACCAGCTTTATCAACTTCCATCGGTACAGTCTCCGATGAAGCCGATACAGCTTGAGACCCAGCGGATACTAGCTCCGCTTGGGTCGTTAGTCCTTCCCCGGTTCCCCGGACCAGGGGGATTTGCACCTGTGACGGAGAGGGTATGGAAACCACGACCTCCTTCAGCCCGCGTGGCGGATCCTCCGCAGCGGGTTCTAGCCCCAACTATGTGTGGGTTTGTTTTTTGAATTCTTCTACTATGTTAGTCCCACGAGTTGTTGGGGTTCATGACGGACCACCTACGCTCCCTCTTGCGCAGGTTAGGCTTACTGACGGGACTCAACAACCCCGCCAGCTAATACAGGAGGGTGCCCGGTATCCTGCAAGAACCGTTAGAGACACTGCACTACCAGTGCCACGCATCCCTCGGCACGGTCTCTTTACACCTTGGATTGGAGCGCAGAGGAAGCTCTCAGAGAGGCTTCCACCCGAGATGCCGCTACGCATGGACACCCCGGGGGGCCACTTCTTGGTTGTCCGATATCCCCGGCCATTGGCCGCTACCCACACAAGGGAAAGCTCCGTTTATAGAATCTCCCTGCCATTCATGGACAGAGCCCGTTTATAGGGGATATCCTCCATACACTTACACATACACTTGCCGCAAGCCAATATGTAAGGAGCTCGAAGTCAAGCCTCCAAACCAACTTCAACGTCCTGCAGCCCCCATTGGAGGAGGCATTAGCGATACAAATAAAATAAAATCTAGGGTCAGACAAAATTTAGCTAGCGCAAAGAATAATAAATAACGGTAGAGGGGGTGGTTCGTAAAATTATAAGGCTCATGTTTAAAATATAACAATAAATAACAAATTTATTCAGTCTCAAAATGTCAGCAATGAGAAGAATTGTAGAGTTAAACACTTTAAATAAATTGACAAATAAAGCGATTTAGAAATTTCATAAAACAAAGTCAAAATAACTAATAATAAGTCATCAGATAACAAATAACAAGCAATATATTAATAAATAGCAAGCCAATAAAATAACAACTAACAGGCCATAATATAACAAGTAAGAATTAACAAAACAAAAAAAGTTGGGGTGGTAAATAGTCGTATAAAAGGGGGTTACATCGTTTCTAAATTGAGGTTGGATCTCACTGGACAAAAGGGATCTCACTAAACAATAAAAAAAAGAATATAATCATCATCTTTTAGTTCCTAATTGAAATCATGACACAAATATAAGGGAATTCTCTTGAAATAACTAAAAATACAGATACAAATAAAGATATCATGATCGCTACTAGGAATTCGAATCGGTTAGGCTCTAGGTTACTCGGCACTCCGGATTATTCAAAAGCCTTTAAAGACACATTTTAAAATATCGATATACAGATAAAACAACAAATTCAATAACAATATAATATTCAACAATGAATAAAAATTCAGAATCAACAATTATCGAATTAAAATGTGATGATTTAGCCAAGGAGTATAGGTAAAAGATATTAAGAAATTGTAAAATGCCCAAAAAAAGAAAACAGGAAGAAACTCGCAAAATAATGTTGGAAACTTTGATTTGAACAACTATTAAAATTTGAATCAGATACTAATTGAAGAGAATCTGAGAGCTCGTGCTTTCACCTCAAGTTCACAATTTAGAGAGGACGAGGTCAGTTACATGCGCTCGCTCGTCAGCTTGGAGTTACGAAAATTAAGGGGAAGGGCTGATGCGCACATGTCTAGTTTACTAATTTCTCACGGTCGAGAGAAAGATAGCAAATGAGGTCCACTTCCGATTCATCCATTTGATGTCCTTTCTTCTTCTTCCGTACTGCTTCTTATCAGCCGCCTTGGCACGGTGGTCGGGAAGCGAAAAAAAGTCTGCTTGAAACACCTAAGAAGAGTGAATGTGGCATGCTTTTTCTGGTACCTAGGAGTGCTCAAAATCGTTGAGACAAAATCTTAACAGATCCTGTTCGCGAAAAATCACTTTTGTGTTCAATCAAAAGTACCAATAATCGGTTTTTTAAGAATATCTCCTCGGGGATGTATTTTATCACAAAAGTTGTTCTTATATGATTTGTAGAGAATTAACCCTCACATACTAGAACCTCGAAATTTTCCGTTCCTCCTAGAACGGGTCCCGCAGGCCCGAGTAAATTTCAAACTAAAATATCTCCGGTTTAAATAGACTTAGCTCCAATTTTTTTTTTAAATTGTAGCCCAGAGTCTCGTAAAAACGAGTATTGGAAAAATAGATATGAAAATTAATTGCGTATAATAAATATTTATGCTACTCCACTCTCAAGATACACTCTGCCGAAAAAAACGTCCGGGTCCCCGGGACCCGTTGTAGTATGTGAGGGTTAAATTACCTTCAAAATGAGCCATGGAACATTAAAAAATATCCATTGGTTACCGAGATAGAGCACATATTACGAAAGTCAATCAGTGAAAAAAATCGGTTTTTGCGAGATACTTTCTCAGAAATGTATTTTATCCATAATATGATTATCCACTATGGTAGAGGATTCAATTACCTTCAAAATGAGCGGTCGGAAATTCGAAAATGTTCAATAGCCACCGAGATAGAGCGTCTCAAAATAGACCCTTTTTGATCTTTTTTCACGAAAATCGTTGAAAATCAGTTTTTCAAAAATTGCTCCTGTCTTAAGGTGCTAAAAAAAGTCGAATCAAAATCTGAAAAAATTTTATTCGCATGTAGATCATAGACTCGCCCGATATCTTTTTTTTGTCAATTTTATTTCTGCTGTTGAACAAGAATATTCTCTCAAACGAAGAATGAACTATAAGATGATGACTTCAAATAATGTCATAAATGAAAAAAAAAGGATGCATTACAAGTTTTAAATATGAAGGGAAGAAAATTCAACGACTGCATTTTTCAATTTTATTTCTTTCCATAAGAAGAATCTGCAACTGAGTTGTTCTTGCGTCTGTTCCAAAACTTGAGGAATTCTCGATGAGCGGACTCTCCAGACTGTTCAGACCACAATCGCAAACCATCTGAATTACTGAGTAATTAAAGCGATTGCTTTACATGCTTCAGCAGGATGTGTATTTTCAATGTTTCTGTTACGTTCACTGATAGAAGCTGTTTCGACTGCTGATTAATGAGTATGTCGATATCTTGGACAGAATTATATCTCTTCGTCGAGAAGCAAACATTAACAATTTTATCCATCGTTCTAAAAGCAGATATGTAAGGTACAACCGCGAGTGGACCAAGATCACCATATATTCTTTCATCATTAAGGGTATCTGCATTTTTCAATAATTTTCGACACGCATTTCCTTCAAATATCTCACCCAGGTAGTTTTTGGAAATTATTTTCAACTTCTTAGGCCATCTGAATGCTGCTTCTCCACCCACAAGAGGTACCAAACCGTTCCTGAAAAGATGATTGACGAATCCTTGCATTATATGCAATTCCGGAATAACACATTTATCGAGAACTAGCACACTGTCATCTTCTCTGAAAAGAGGTTCATTTCTCACGCTTGACATCTGGTACTACGCAAAGCATGATCAATTTTTTAACGCTGGTGAGTGAGCTTTTCATTTTCACATTTGCCGGATCGATTTTTTTTTCTTTGCAGGTACATTATCAAAAATCGATTCTTCTGAACTATCTGTTGATTCTGTTGACGGAGGAAATATGGATAAACAAATTTTGAAGAAGCCCTGCCCACCATCTGCCATTATTTTAATAACATAATCACCAACAAAATTTCTATAATATTCTCCAAAACAAGCAGAATGTCTGATGAATGAAGCTAATTTTCTCATGTAATTAACCGAAAGATCGGTATTAACTCGAAAGTTCTCTAACTTTTCTAAAGAAAAAAAATTCTCTTTTTTAAATTTCTTAGAAACCAACATCCTTTTTCGTCTCCGAGTATTCAGCATATCATTTTTCGATTTTTAAATTTCTAATTTACAGTATGTGGCACAAGAGCGTTCGAACAGTAACTTTTAGAAATAAATTTAATTTTGGAAATCAGTCATATGGTCTTAAAGTACACTCAATACACTACAATGCACTTACTTAATAAATTGTCCAGTCTCCCTTATATTCAATCATAACCTAACAGCGATGGGGCATGCTTTCTACTATGTTTTCGGCGTAAATTGGCGACAGCGATTTCCAAATACTGCTAACGCGACGAGACAACTGCTTCATGAAGATGAAACTTCTAGAGAGACGTGTATTCACTCTGAAGTAGTTGTCTCGTCAGGTTTGCAGTATTTCGAAATCGTTGTCGCCAATTTACGCCGAAAACCTAGTAGAAAGCATGCCCCATCACTGCCAGGCTATAATTGAAAATAATGGAGACTGGACAATTTATTAAGTGAGTGCATTGTAGTGTATTAAGTGTACTTTGAGACCATATGACTGATTTCCAAAGCTAAATTTATTTCTAAAAGTTACTGCTCGAACGCTCTTGTGCCACATACTGTATCTTTGATGACTTTTGCAGCTATAAAATCTTTCTGTCCTCCCATCAATCTATTATCCAATAAACTTATCACATTTTCACGTGCTACATGCTCGCGCTTTTCACAAACATGAGTCTTGCCTCGTCCAATTTATTGCAAGCATTTCCTATACAATTTAATAACATTACTACACCGTGCATCAGTTTTTAATTTTTGTATCTTCACCTTTGTATGGCTCTTTTCTTTACCAGTCAAACATATCAAACAATCGCAGTCAAGCTAATTAGAATCAACGTTTAATTGACTGAATCTTGTGGATCTTGTTAACGAAATTTTTTCGTATTTAGGAATCTCTGGAAGAGGCCTCTTTTTATTATTCTTATCGTGTTCAGCGAGAGTGAATCGACACGTAGTACAAGTGCTTAGTGGGAATCTGTCATCTGTCAAGTTATAATTTTTATTGATTGAATCCTTGTATCTCGCTCTTATGATATTGTTTCGTCGTCATGAGTAGTTATACAAGGGGGCTACTGGAACACTTACCCGCCGTGCAATTTACCGACGGCCGTCGGTTACGTTAACCTCAGTCGGTAATGCAGATTTCTGCCATAGGTTCAAACTCGGTTGGTATGTCAGTGATCTACCTTACCGACCGAGTGACTTGGTAATTTACCTACCAAGTCTTACTATTTCTCGCCGAAAATTCGCGCGCTTTCCAAGTTCCCGCGTATACGCACGCAGTCTACGTTCCCGCGTATGCGCACGCAGCCTACGTTCCCGCGTATGCGCACGCAGCCTAAGTTCCCGCGTATGCGCACGCTGCCTAAGTTCCCGCGTATGCGTACGCAGCCTACGTTCCCGCGTATGCGGACGCAGCCTAAGTTCCCGCGTATGCGCACGCAGCCTAAGTTCCCGCGTATGCGCACGCAGCCTACGTTCCCGCGTATGCGCGCGCGGCCTGAGAAGTGGTGCCAGCAGTGCGCATAGTGGGAGACTGTGGATATAAGGCGGCGCGGAACAGCAAATTGGCAGACTGCGGTGGAGCAGTCAGCAGCACAAGCAGCAGCAGAACATCCTGAGAGCAGAGGGAGACAACAGCAGCAGATTGGTTTAATTAGATATAGAGTTAAGATTAAAGAAAACCTCGTGAAATTTACAAGTATTAAGTTTAGCTTGTTGAAATTGTGCAAGATTGTAAAAAAAAAATGTTCTTTCAATAAAGAGTGGGGAGATATAAGGCGGTGCATAAGGCTCGAAAATCATTTCAGGTTTCACATCTTGTCTGAGCAGCAAAGCAACCTGAGAGCAGAGACAACAGCAGCAGAGCAACCTGAGAGCAGAGACAACAGCAGCAGAGCAACCTGAGAGCAGAGACAACGGCAGCAGAGACAATTCCATCAGTCATCATGTCTGCAAAACGCAAAATTTCTGCGGAGAATAAGAACAATGATGGGAGGCCACTGAAACGTAGTCAGAATACAGATATTCTTGACGAATGTGAAGTGCTCATTCCACTGATTGAAGAGGCTTTGTCTGTTCTGCCAGACTTACAAGAGGGTAGTGTGAAAAT
>JAUESH010000044.1:1201835-1212132 GCA_032275165.1 Synergus magnus | reverse complement strand
ATGCATATACATTCGAAAAATGTAAAAAAAAAAATGTTTTTCTTCTCGAAAGTAACCAAATAGGTTACACCCTTAAATTTCACAATCTTTAAAACTGCTAAAATAGTATTTTATGATACAAGGATGCAAAAGTGGCATTTACCAACGAGTGCGATATTAAACGCCATTGCATTCGAGTATCATAAGCTATTTTTTATAACAAATGCCAAGAAAGTCGCAAATGGTACGCAGATGTATGGGGGGTAGGGGGGTCCACTTCAAAAGAATAATGCAAACAAATTCACCTCCTGGTTACATATCATTTGGACGAGTGGATCTATCCAGTCCGTGCCGTGCCCCCCACCACTGTAACCCCTATGTGCGCGCAGCCAAATGAGCCCGGGAGTGTTCAAGTGTTCGAACTCTTCATGTTCACTTTTTGAAACATGGGTTTTCCCATTCTTTTTGGCGAAACAAGTACAATAATCTTTTGAGTTTCCCTTCACATTTTAAAAATAAGATTTGTAAAGCTAGTAGTATATAGTAAACGATCTTCAAATTTTCTCACTCAGAGTGTTCCGTCCTAAGCTTTTTATTATTTTACAAAAGAAATGGTCCAAATATTGATAATAACTGACGTGCAAAAGCTCTCGATTCAAGCAGCTATGAACTCAGTAGGTTTGACTAGCGAAGTTATTCACACTGATTGTGATCATGATTATGTTTAATAATCATATTATGTATTAAAGCGACGGTCAATGAATTTAATTTATAATAAATGAATGAATAAATGAGTTTATAATGAACTTGAATTTGATGCACGTGGGTGTTGGAAAGATAGAAAATTTGTTGACTTGTAAACTTAATTGTTATTAACAAATCGATGGGTTCTACGAAGAATGTGCTATCGTTTCGTTTCCCATACAGAAGAGTCTATCATCGCGTTTCGGGTAAGGACTACGCTATCGTTGTGTTCACGATGAGGACTAAGCATATGAAATTAGCATAGTTCTTATCGTGAACAAAACGATAGCGTAGTCCTTACCCGAAACGCGATGATAGACTCTTTTGTACGGGAAACGAAACGATAGCACATTCTTCGTAGAACCCAACGAAATTGCGTTAAAAAATACAGATTATTGTTCGTTTGTAAAGTTCCCAGTGGGCAAAAAGACATTGACATATCCTGAGGACGTCCTAAAGACATCCTCAGGATGTCTTCAGAATGACAATATCTTTTTTCCCACTGGGTTAATTTCAGCATTAAAATTACATGCTTTTAGCGACAATATGCAGATACATTCGTGTCAGATCTCGGTTGGTCAGTTCTGGTCAGTTCTGGTCAGTTGACACTTAAGGAGTTCGCGAGCAGGTAAACGAGTCAGGGCCGTGTGTACCAGTGTTCGCAACGAGGGCCATTGGGAACTCTGGTAGAACACATCGTAGCCCACTTTGTGGCTACGGTACTGCCGAGCTCGCGACGCTTCTCTTTCGACTCCTCACCTCCCCTCATCTAAATTTGGGAGCGAACCAAGCTACTAAGAAGACAGCAATAAGGTTGACCACAATGGGTAGTTGATAATGAAAATATGTCATATTTGCAGACAGTGTAATTTGTACTTGTCCTAATTTAACTATCTACACGGAGAAAATCCTACACTAACCATTACTCTATGATACACGACTCAGTCGTGTGGCCGGAAAAAATGCATATTGTGTGACAAAAACGAATGATTACTGCCGAAATACTAATGAGTAGTGTATTGGCACGACTCATTCGTTTTTCGACAATAATCATTCGTTTTTGCCACACGAATATGCATTTTTTCCGGCCACACGACTGAGTCGTGTATCATAGAGTAATGATTAGTGTAGGATTTTCTCGGTGTACTAAAACAGCAGATGTTTCGTAGAAAAGAATGGGAAAACCCATATTTCAAAAAGTTAACATGAAGAGTTCGAACACTTAAACACTTCCGGGCTCATTGGCTGCGCGCGTTTAGTGGTTTCAGTGGTGGGGGGCACGGCACGGACTGGATAGATCCGCTCGTTCATTTGGAAGTGTCTGATATAACCTAACTGGCGAATCTACTTTACCTACACTACATTTAATTGAATTTTGCGCAACTAGGCGGCGCATCAGTTTGTTCTACCTGATCAGCGGGGTAGGAGGTTTAATGTTTTTAGGTCGTGATACAAGTAGACTGAGTGAATCGAAGTGCACATGCCCATTGATAGAAATAATAATTTTCTTGCTTTCTTTTGATTTGATTCTTTTGATATCTTTAAAAATCTTTTGAAATCCCTCGAAATATAATCAAATTCCAAGTAATTGGTTAAACTTCCTCAAAACTCTAGAATATCTTTAAAAACTCTTCAAATTCCCGAAAATCCAATGTATTGTTTTGAAATCCCAAAAATTCCTAGAAATCAGTTAAAATTTCTCAAGAATGCAAGAGATTCTTTGAAAAGCCTTGAAATTCCTGAAAACCAAAATAATTTGTTAAAATCTTTTGAAATCTTGAAATCTGGAGCACACTCAAAATTCGAGTATCAACCCCTCAGAAATAGGGGAAAGACTGAGAAGCCTGTAGTCTGTCGATTTTGTAAAAATATAAAGAAAATTTTAGACTATTGACTGATAATAGGGTACTTTAGGGACCAAATTTTGAAAAAAAAAATAAGGAACATGTGGGACCTTAGCTGAAAATAGGGAACAATAAAGGACAAAAGGGGACAATAGACGATGTAGGGACCGGTCTCTGAGACCTGCTATATGCATGGACCTGTAAATTAGAGTTTGTTCAGCTGCTCTTAATAATTCTTACCTCAAATTCCATGGCACTAACAACATGTAATGCATCAAAAGGACATGTCCTCATTTGGTCCTTGATAACTGGATGATTTTTACGACATCTCACCAAATGCCATTGCATACGACTCTTTAGAATACGATGAGATTCATCGTATGGGCAAGTTTGCATTGGATCGTCCAAATCTGTTGCATCCATTTTTGTCGTTTTATACTTTTAATAGCTATCTTATATAGGATGTCCAATGAATTGTAACACTTTTCCACTTTTCACCTGAACAGATAGAACACATTTTGTTAAATGGAATTCCGAAAAAGCAATAAACACTACTCTACGTTTCTTCAATTTCTACATTTATCCTAATTTATTAACGTTTTCTGGAATGTTTTCAAGTGTTAAAACGTCTTCTTGCAGAATCTCTTTTTTGTATTTTGAAAAATTGGAAGTTTTTTTCCAATATTTTTTTTAAATCTCGTCAATTCTTTGTCGAAAGCTTCTAAGATCTTTAAGAACCATTTTAATTTATCCCCTAAAATTTTCTTAAATCTGTCCAGACATATTTTTAAATACCTTCAAATGGTTTGAAATTTTATAAATCTTCTTAAAATCTCATGAATCTTATTGAATTGAAGGGCGGATCCAGAAACTGAATTTGGGGGGGGGGCGATTCGAAAAGTTACGAAGGGGCTACTTTGTAATAACTGCGTGCATGGTCAAGAACATGAGTTAAACTTGCAATTCAAGAACCTTTGGGGGGAGAGGGCGATCGCCCCACAGTGGATCCGCGCCTGACTGAATTTGTTCCTAATTCATTATAGTATATTATGCATGAAGGGCGTAAAGGACGTTATTTTGGCGAGTGTAATATCCTTTCAACCTTGATGAACACGATATTTTTTGTCCGACTCCCTCTGAAAATGCGACGTCGAGATCGGATTCGTTAAAAAATGTGCTATATTAATTTCACTAATTTTGGAGTAAAAATTTACTTACTTATTGACTATATCACGAACAGTGTGAAGTTGGATATAGATCAATTAAGCAGTTACATAGCAGTTCGTCTTTGTCAGTAGAGATGGCGCCACTGAAAAGTACTTTTTAGGGATCTGATATATCGACCAAGTCCGACAGTGAGTTTCCACTCTACCGTCGCGAACCTATTCCATGCTCTCTACCTCCCGCCGTTCGCCCCACTACTCGGTCTCAGTTGGTAGCCGATCACGCCGGGTGTAACTCGTACGACAGGTCCGAGCAAGGGACAATGTACATTAATAAAGATCTGTTCTGAGTGGAGTTCTTGTGAAGTTAATTTCACCCATCCTATAGCTTGCTATAATTGTTAGCTATTTTCCAAGTGAGTGGGGGTGCAACACCCCACAACTTTACGCCCGCTGATCGTCACCGGACTGAAATAGGTAACTTCACACAGACTAAGCAGACACCAATAGGAGCGTTTTCAGGGGGGGAGTCGGACAAAAAAATATTTGGAAACCACTTGCAATTTTTTGAAACTCGTTTTAAGGTAATAGTCCCAATACCTGGCCACCTTAAAAGTTGGTAGAAGTACATGGCCGTCCCAATACCTGACCGTTGTTTCATGCAGCCAGGTATTGTGACGGTTACGTACTCCAGCCAATCTTAAAGTCGCCAGGTACTGGCACCTTTACCTTAAGGGCATGTGTGACTTACCATATGAGCAAATTTAGATAACGCGGGGTTTTTACCACAATTTTTACCATTTCAAAAAAATAATAGTGCCCAAACGTCCGTGTTCATGTTTTTTACGTCTGTGCACTATTATTTTTTTGAAAAAGTAAAAGTTGTGGAAAAAATCCGGTTTTTCTAAATGTGCTCATATCGTAAGTAATACATGCCCTCAATCCCAAAAAATACAAATTTTTTTTCTAGTCTCGTAATCTTTTTAATTCAAAAGAATACAAAAGAAAACAAAAGAATTTTAAAAAATACCAATAACTCAAAATAATTCGAAAGGATTAAAAAAAATGAAACAAACTGAACAGATTTCAAGAAAATATAAAATAAATCAATAGAATTCCATTAAAGTTAAAAGATTTTACAAAATTCAAAACAATTCAACAAATACAACAGAATTTTAAAGAATTCATAATATCCGAATTTTCAAAATCTCCAAAATTTAAATTCTCTAAAATATGTGTTTAAATTTTTTTTAGAATTTTAGTTTAAACTTTCTTTTCAAATGCGGCTTCTGCTTGCTTTATTATGCAGGGATGGGAGGAATTTGCTCGCCCGACATTTGCAAAGGCGAGGCGTAAGCCGAGGATTTACTGGTCGGGGCGAGCATCAAATAGTACACTCGAGTCGCGATACTGCGAACATTTTGAGCTCGTCATCCCTCAATATTGCGAACACGTGAGGGAATCCTACTCTTCCAACATGTGCGTGCGCACATGTCAGCTGTTTACATCCTGAAAGTTGGTTGTGATAACTTTAATCGTGAAAATTATTAGTTTATTTTACTGTGTCAACATTCCGATCGTGAAAAAATCGTAGAAATTGTTAAAATGAATAGCGTCAAAGAAACGTTGAGAGACATCGCCAATATAAAATCTTCCACCGTAAGTATCGAATCTAACCTATAACATCCCATAAATCCTATTGAATCATTTTACATCTTACATATCAAAACTTGTTAATATAGTGTAATGTAATATACATTAAATAATATATATTATATAATAACATATATCATTCATGTATTCTAAATATATTTGATTAAAAATAAAAAATTTTGAATCTAAAAATCCACATGGTAAAACCATATGGATTTTTCAGCTGGGTTTTCAAATGTGAAGAACCCATTTATACAAAAAAAAGTCCCTTAAAAGTACAAGGTGTCAATGATAACCTGTAACGTAGTCGATTTTTATTTTCAGACGAAGAAAAAAAAGCTCTTTCATTCCATACAAAATTATGGATCCTTCAAGAACTCGAAATGGGCACAAAAAATTCAAATTTGTGCCAAAAATATGGCGTTAAGCCATCGACGATTTCCTCGATTCGCACAAGAGCGAACGAAATTAAGGAAAAAGCTTCAAAAAGACAGCTTAATGAAGGATCGCTGGAGCAAAAACGATTGAAGACAAATGAATTGGACCTATTAGAATGCACTATTTATGCTTGGCTGTGCGAAAAACGGATGTCTGGTCAGCCCGTGTCAGGAAAATTATTAGCTGAAAAAGCATTGATGATGTTTGAAATTCTGCAAAATGGTAGCTCCATCCCGAAGAAAGTCAAATTCAAAGCCAGTCAAGACTGGCTTGATAGATTCAAGAAACGTCATTCTATTCGGACTCTCCAAGCCAAAGGTGAAAAGGCATCAGCCGATTCCAAAAGCAGCCGAGTTTTCAGTGAAGCGATGACGATGCTGGTTCGAGATCAAAAATATCCCCTGGATAATGTATTTAACGCTGATGAAACTGGACTTCAGTACAAGTCGTTGCCTGAGAAAACTCTTGCTATTCAGACCGAAACTGAAGTCCCTGGCCATAAACAGAAAAAAGAACGCATAACAGTGATGTTATGTGCAAACGCGTCCGGCTCATTTCGTGTGCCTCCGCTTGGCATTGGTACTGCTCAAAAACCCCGATGTTTTAAAGCTGACACTAAGTCTTGCGAATACAGAGGAACCAAAAAAGCCTGGATGACGAGCGAAGTTTTTTTTTGACTGGTATCAAAACATCTTTTTGAAAACGGTCAAAGCCTGGAAGCCCAATGAGAGGTAGAAAAACAATTTTTCAATTGAAACAAAATCAACGGCTTTCCAGTAAAACCATTTTTCTCTATTCTATAATTTTCTGTACTATTACAGGTTCCTTCTGTTTCTGGACAACTCGAGAACTCATCTTTCTGCCAAGGAACTGAATGAGATCGACGAACAATGCTTTGTCGTGTTTCTCCCATCTAACTGCACGAGTCTCATCCAGCCGATGAACATAGGAGTAATTTCTGTCGCAAAAAGGCGTTACAGGACAGCGTTTCTTCGAGAATTGTTGGTCTCCGAGTGCAAGGACAAGAGCAAAGAGGAAGATTTCGTCCGAAAATGGGATGTGCTTCGAACGATGCAAATTTTCACTCATGCTTGGTATCCGCTTACTCCAAGCATTTTAAAAAATGCCTGGAATAATCTTTTGCCCAAATCAGTTGAAGAGAATTCGAGCAATCAGAGACTTGTTGAACATGCGACCGGTCTTGACACGATTTTGGATTTGCTTCATAATGTTCCAGGAGGGGAACGAATCTCTTTATCGAACGCTGATAAGTGGTTGGAAGAGGATGAGTACGTGGTGACTTGCAAAACAAAAAGTGACGAGCAGATTATTAACGAAACCACGGGATTGAATTTAACGATTCCTGAAAGTGAAGACGAGTCCGAGGAGTCCGAGGATGAAGCTGAGGAGCCCAAAGAAAAAAAGCGTACGACATTATCGAACATTGTGATGCGAAAAGCCTCAAATCGTTTTCAAATATAGCCGAGAAGTCGAAAATTTTACGCATGAAGAACGTGCGGCGTTTACCAAATTAAGAAATATTGTCTTCGACTTACATCACGACTAATACGAGTAGCTTTTTTTGAAATTTTTTTCTGCATTCTTTTGTTTCGAAAATAAGGCTTTTTTTTGCAGAAATTTGGTACTTGTTCGTTGAAAAAGGCTATTATTAGAAGTATGGATTTTCTAGATTTAGAAGCATCGAAGTATGTGCAATCAAACCTTTTGAATATTTTAAAATTTGGTACTTGTTCGTTGAAAAAGGCTGTTATTAGAAGTATGGATTTTCTACATTTAGAAGCATCGAAGTATGTGCAATCAAACATTTCGAATATTTTAAAATTTGGTACTTGTTCCTTGAAAAAGGCTGTTATTACAAGTATGGATTTTCTAGATTTAGAAGCATTCAAGTATGTGCAATCAAACAAAACATTCGAATATTTCGATTTCTCCATTTGCTGCATTCTCCTTGTAGAAAAAAACCATGTCATTTCAGCGTTAACATTCGGTTTTTAGAAAGGAGACTTGTAATAAAATAAGGATTATTCGCTTTTGCAGCTATTTAAGTTAGAATAATACGTTAAGAATAAGGATAATTTTATATTCTCATCTACTGTACCTTCTTACATACAAAAATCTTCGTGATTTGAGTACAGTTTGACGAATTTCACGATATTTATATTTTTTTTACATACTGTGAAGAATACATATATGGAAATATTATAGGAACGGTTCAGTGAATAAAGAAAAATAAAATAAGTACATTATTCTTCATTTATGAAATCAGTATGGAATGTCGAATGAATTGTACATTTGATGAAACCATCAAATGTAGAAATAAGTTCCCGCGACTCGAGTGTATATGTAAAAGAAATACGTTCGGTCAGACGTCGGATAATAACGTATTTGTTATTATCTGAAGAAATGGAGAAAAAATATTGCTCGACATATGATTGGTTGCTATTGGCGCGCAGTTTAAAATGCTAAAAAAAATATTATTTTTATTTTTTATTATAAATAGTGTCATTTTAACTTATAGAAATTTTTACTATTAGGTGTACAAAAAAGTTTGTCCCGTTTTTAAAAGATGGCGTTTTCTTTAATATAGTTTTATGGATATTACTGATTCTTGCAGTAGTAAACACAGCTGATCGTGCTCTATAAGCAGATATTGTGCGCATAGTATTTCGTTTGATTATCTCTGTATTTACAGTCTGAATAAAAATGGAAGTAGATATTGTGCATCTCCGATATTGTTTACTTTACGAATGCGCACCAATAGCAACCAATTATATGCCAAGCGCGATGCATGCGCAGTAGAGTACGGGGCTCCGTGTGGGGCCACTGCTCAAGCGAACCGCACAAAATTTCGCAGCCAATCAGAGTGCACGATTCAGCTGGCAAGCCGTAAAAGACGCTCTTCCCGGCAGCGTTGCCATATCAGGGGCATTTCGCTTACTCACTCTCAGGTGAGTGACGTCAAATTGTCTTAGAGCGAGTGAGAAAAATGCCCCTGATCTGGTAACACTGCTTCCCGGAGAGAAATAAGGCCGGGAACTACGTACTTTCGGGTAAGGGATGAAGAAAAATTTATTCAGAATTTTTTAATTGTAAACACAAATTTTGGGGAAATTTTATACAAGTTAACTTTCACATTTGGAAGATTTAAACGTTAATAAACATTTACGGTAATATTATTTTTATTTGGAAATTTGCATTTTTCGGGAAATTCAATTGTCAAGAATTATTTATTTGGTATCTTGTTGTCCCATTTTGTATACTTAAAATTCCAATTTGAGAATTTCCTAATATTTTGAATTTTCTATTTCGACATTTTTTCCTGTGAATTGTAGTGTCCGGAATTTTATTTTTTGAGACTTTTCAGTGGTTCCAAATTTACTAAAAAATTTTTTTTTTTTAATTTTCGAGAATTTTCTAGTTTTGTTAACTGTCACATCTCGTAGATTTCAATTTCGTTAATAAACATTTTTTCTAAAATGAAGTTGAATTTTGAGGTTATAAAATGAATTTCGCCAACAAATAAATTTGAACGAAAAATTCGACGAAATCGATAAAAATTGGATATTTTATCAGAATTATGGCCAAATAGAAGGCTTGATTTTAGCCATATATTCTCCGCCAAGTTTCTCGTAAATAAATAAATAAAATATATTTTGCGCAGCAGAGAGCAGTGGTTGAACCTTTTCCTCATTGCTGTCTGCTGTGCAGAATGTATTTTATTTACTTATTTACGAGAATGTCGGCGAAATATATATGGCTAAAGTCACATCTTCCATTTGCCCTTAAGAGTGTTGGAGCGCTCGACCAAAAAATGAAAAAAATGACAAAAAAATGGTGAAATCTATGGAATGATTCAAATCTTCCACCTCACGTCGTAAATTTTACGGCAAAATCACAAAGATGTATTGTTCGACGTGTACTTTCATCGAACTCGAACAGAAACCTTAATTATTATTCTCGACTTTTGTTGTTCAAAGGTCTAAACGTCTGGCTGGACGGATGCTAAATTTCGTCTAAACGTCCAGCTAGACGGACTGCTAATACCTAAGTATTTCGTCCGACTAGAAATTTTCTGTCGATACTGGCGAACGCTAGTATCCGGATAAATTAATAAATAAAAATTCGTCCGGCTACAGCAGAATGTCGATAGCCGGACGAATTTATTCAATAAAATTGTGCCCTTATTCGTCTGATAAAGTGAAAAGTGATTTGTTCATCTATTTATTTTTATGGTCGTTCTAAATTGTTAATTTTTCTTTATATGTTAAATTAAAATAATTAAAATTTAATAACATTTAAATTAAATGTCTAAGCACACCAAAGATACTTAGACCACACTCACCGAATTTAGTCACTTATTCGATTCTATTCATTCAAGCTATGTACACTCAACTGCCGATTCTGTGCCGGCTTCGGGTCTGGGCGGCACAGAATCGCACCGTAGATTCAGGTAAA
>JAUESH010000044.1:1147792-1161253 GCA_032275165.1 Synergus magnus | reverse complement strand
TTATCGCGAGAGTTAACTTTTTCTTTAACATCAAACAAACAGGGATTACTTCCGGGGGATTAACTACTTGCTAAAAAAAAAAGAAAATAAATAGATTAAACTTAGAAAAAACTGATTCACCTTACAGTAAAAGTGGAGGAAAAGTAATTTGATTGCTAGATAAACAGAATAGGTTGAGATAAAAATGTCTACTGTCTTTCTCCTAAACACAAATCACATTTTGCATAACTTGAACATTTAGGATTTCTAACATCGCTAGGAATGTGAATGAAATATTAAGATTACAAAGTTAGTTAATCCCCTCTGTAGTAGATTCGGCCAAAACAAAGTTTTAGTTTTCGATCAGGACGGGAATATTTCTTTAGTACTTACAAAAATAAAGCCCTACGAATTATATCTCAGATTTGATCTTTTTTCTTTCTCTATTGGATAAAAGTCTCAAAGAGCTCGTAGACCTGTTTTTGTATCTACAAAATGAATTTTCCCAGTCTGATCTAAAAGTTAAAAATTTTATTCTATCCATCCTACTCTATAATCTATTGGTCTAAAACGTTTCTTCTGTCTCTAAAATATTTAACAGAGCTAATTGGAATAGGGTATGTTGTTTCTAATAATCTAAACACGCTTCGTGTAAGTTATTTTTTCAATCAACGATTTTGAAGTAGATCTACGTGTCTCGAAGGAATTAAAGATATGAATTGGGTTGAAGTTTCAGACGTCTAGCCTGACGAACCTTTTTTATTTTTTTTTACATTTATTAGATTAAGAATATCAAAAAAAGTTCCCAAAACCATTTTATTTTTATTTATTTACTAGCAGAAATTTTAGGGGAATTTTAAGGGATTTCATAAAAACAATTTAAGGATTTTCAAAAGTTTTCACAAGATTTCAAGGGACTTTTAAGAGTTTGAAAGAGTTATCAAAAGGGTGTTCCAGGATTTCTATAGATTTTACAAGATTCCATGACTTCTTAAAGGATTTCATCGGATTTTAAGTGATTAAAAAATTTCAAATAAAAATTGGGACAAATAACGATTCGGAGAAATGAAAATTCAGTAAAATAAAAATTAGGTCAAATTGAATTTGGGAAATAATCATGCGCCTAAAGAATGGTGGGTTTTGAGAACTTTTTTTTGATATTATTATTCCAATAAATCTAAAAAAAAATCATCAGACTAGATATCTGAAACTTCAACCCAATAAGAGATGAACAGAAAGAGAAAAAAGTGGATAATAGGTAAAACCCATAAGCTAATTGGACCGAGCCGACACCTTGCGGTAACGGATTGAGGAGCGAGGTGCGTAGGTGTTCTGGTGTTGGTAGTACGAGGGTCGGTGATGATGATGATGGTGGTGGTGATGATGATGATGGTAGTATTGATCATAGTCGGTATCGTAGTATTGGTGGTGATGATGGTGGTTGTAGCGGGCCCGGTAAGGCTCTGCCAGCAATGGTTCTAGTTCAGGGGCGCGTTCCTCGCTGTTAACTACGAGTTCAACCCCATTCCCACCCCCTCCCTGGCTACTCTCTCCGCTGCTCCCTAGTTTATCGTACTGGTGGGACATCTTCCAGTTCACCTTTTTGTATCTGAAACAGAAGCATCTGCGTTAATATTTCTGGTCCAAGTATTTACAAACTTGGTTCTTTCCCTGCTCAAAAAGTTAGCTATTTTGGTACTTCATATCAACCCCCAGCTTCCCAGTAAACAGTAATCTACTCATTTTTCGAGATTTCATTGACGCTGCACCATATCTATCTTTTTCAGTAGGATGTTTAGCAATGTGGATTTGATAGGTTTTATAAAAATTAGGATTTTTGACTTCTCTGTGTCTTGTGTCCTGTTTAATATGTGCAGGATGCATCTTTCATATCACTTGTTCATTTTTGTTTTATGTTTTGATCTTGAGCGACCCCTAAATATTTTTTTAAAAATGTTAAAAAATTCCCAGGTCATAATGGATCAATTTCTATTTTCCCTGACATTTCCCTGACTTCCCTGGCATGTGGCCACCCTGCTATTTTCTTCAAAATTAGTCACCTTTTAGATCAAATTAGTCACTTTTGTCACTTTTTTGATGTGCATTAGTCTGTGGCAGCCCAGCGAATGCAATTAACCCTCATCAGTCCCTCAATTCGCCACCTCAATCAGTCCCTTGAGTGTCAAATTGACACTCTGAGGTAAATTAAAGATAGTTTAAATTCCTTTCAGATGGAATCAATGAGTTACAATTAATTCAAGATTGAAGAACTTTTTTATGTTGATTCGAATATTTTTGTGTTGAAAAATATTCGCCTTTCTTCATGTATTCAAATAGAATAATTTTGCGGTAAAGTTGAAAATAATATCAATTTGACACTATGGGACTGATGAGGGTTAAAAAATAATGCGTTTTTTGGTAATTATATTAATATCTCTGTGGACCAATGTCCTCGGCTCTATTGAGCTTATTAGTGAAACTAATTAGGAAGCTTTAAATGAATAAAGAAAAGATGCATCCTGTAAAATGAATATGTTATTAAATCTCGAACCTGCTGCTATGTTGACGTCTGTGTTCGGCGGCGGCAAGAATTCCGAGAGCACCATCTTCTTCTCTGGAGTCTCTGTGATGATCGATCTTTGGATCAGGGCCAGTTGGAGGCTCCAGACTGTTTGTCCGGCTTCCAGTTCCATGATGATTATTCCCTGTATGGTTCACTCCAGCCATGTCCAACAGGCAGTTGAATATGGTCGAACGCTGTTCGAATTTTTTAAACCCGTGTCAAATTTATCATGAATTTTATGTATTTTAAAAACACGTTGTAGCACTAGTCCAATATGTATGTACAGGCACATACAGGCTTTTTCCCAATTCCCGAGTTTACTTTTTGCCGATTATCTCCAGATTCTAATTTTTTTTAGAATCTAAGAAGCCTCCGGTAGAAAGTATAATATAATAAAATATTTATGATTAGATTTAGAAAAATGCTTGAAACCATGCCAGAAAAAAGTGTCATAGTGATTTAATATGGTGCAACGTGTTAGTTAATAAAAATAGATTTGAAAAGTCACATGCACGAGTTGACGAGACCTTTACGTTTTTTTTTTCATGTAAATATATGTACAATATTGCAGCTACTTTTAAATAGCTTCTTTCTGAACAAGACAACTCGTAATTGTGTTTATTGTATTGCAATGGTTGAGTCACAAAGGCGAAAATGTTTAAAAATATGTAAGTTATCAATGGTGCATATGGAAATCAACAAGACAATAATAAATTTTAAAATCGCCTTTGCAACTATATTTTTAAAGCCTGTATATGTTTGTTGAATTATATTTTACCAACAAATTTGATTTAATATATACGTGTAAGTAGCGAGAGTTACGATAAAAAAAATGTATAAAGACACAGTAATTATATCAAATACTTAATACCTACTGCAGCATATGCGATTATTAGTAAGTAAGCATGCATTAACGAACACATCACTGATTAGAAATATATTAATTAATTCAATTTTCAAATATTAGATTTTATTGATACATTGTTTTTTTTTAATAACCACATAAGAATCAGTGATAGGTTCGTTCAAATGTAAGTAAATATCATCGGACAAAATATGAAAAATTAGCTTCAGACGCAACAAACATAGTAGTATTAGACACAAGCTGTAAGTAATTAGCTACGCAGTAAATATCAGCATTAAGGATAAGGAACCTGCTGTACTTCTCTTTAAGTTATAGTCACTGGGATAAATCATTCATATATTTAATTATGATCAGAATTATTGACCTGGAGGTAGTAAATTTAAATTCTTTTTACAATTTAAGTATCAGGACTTTCAGCGAGGAATTTACAATCTAAAGGGGTCAAGGCACTGTAAGAAGTAAAGCACGAAAATTCTACGGTAAATTCAAAAGTCACTAAGATTTAAAAAAACTTGCTACTAATCTACTGAGGTTTCAGAAAACACACGGGATGAAGCGAGTGCTGACTTATAATAAATATTTCGTTTCGTTTCAGTCTCAGAACCCAAAACCAAATAAGAATCAATTTTTTTTGTCTCGTGGAAGAAACGAAATACGTTTTCTTAGAAAATAATGTAAAATGTCATGGAATTTCAGTTACATTTTAAAATCTTACGTAAAAAACAATGAAATTCTTATTTCTGACGGTCCCTGCTTGAAAGTTACTAATCAATTACTTTGTAAGTTCATTTAGAGAAAATATCACTTCATCCCTTGTTGAAAATGTTTCGTGTGTTTGCGACTGTTATGAAGAAGTTTCGTTTAACTGATGTCTAGGTGTTCGAGGAACACACGATTTCGAATTATTTCAAATTGCGAATTATTTCGAATTTCGAATTTTGGTATTAACAGGAATAAAAGTGTAGACTTGAAAGCTAAATCAATTTTGAAGTGAGTTCCTCGAGACAAAAATTGCGAAATGGGACAATTTAAGTCCCACTGACAATGAAAGAATTTAAGTGCTCTAGAAATATTTAAACAGTAAAGAATAGGATTTCTAACTGCGATCTAAGATCGGCTATCATGAATATCTAATCTATATGTGACGAGCGAAATCACACAATTGTATCTAGTGAGGGTAGATGGATTCTCGAGGCAAAAGGCGTTCTAAATAAAGTAGATTTGGGCCTCTAATATAGGGAGAACTCGAAATTACGAGAATAGAGACTCTAGCAGAGGTCTTTACTTACACAGAGCTAATACGTTGACGCAAAGAGCCGAGACGTGCATACTTGTACGCTAGCCTAACGCTAGAACGGCACAGTACTCACGTTATGGGACTAAAGTATGAATACTAATATTTAGAACGTTGCAATTTTATATATCAGATTTACAAATCGAATTGGAATTGAGTTTCGAAAATATGTACATTCAATTTCTGTTTGGTAGGTGCGCAGTGAAATCTCTTTTGATATCTTTATAAAACTTGAGACCAGATCGTTTGAAATTAAAAATTCGTTTGATATATAGAATTGAACGAGTTTTATGTACTACCTTCTCTATATTAATTTCGTGCTCTTAGGATTTGTTTTTGTAAGGTGCTAGTCTAGTTGTTAATTCTCTATTTCTTGAGGATCAAGCTCCAAGACCCAGCTTAAAATTCCTTTACATGATTCCTTACAGATTCCCGTACAGGTTGCCTTATAGATTCCTGCAGGAACCTATGCATGAACCTGCACAGGAAATTGTAAGGAATTTGCAGGATTTTTCAGCTGGGATATTAAAATGATAAAAAACACGATATAATTTGTAATCTTAGCTTCCATGTAAACAATATTAATCATAATTTATATATAAAAAAATATTGTGTACATGTACAACGCTATTTTTAGGTATAAATTACGTTAATAAATTTACTTGGCTCAGTTTTCGTCATTTATATTTGGATTTGAGATATTGAAAAAGATTGGAAGTAAAAACATGGAATTTTACTAAAGATAATTTTTATTCAGAAGTATCAAAATTTCAAGCCCGAAAGAATTACAAATTTCTAATTGAATGCATTTCGAAACTGCGGTATAAAAATTTAAAACGTTTAAAATAGAAAAAAAATGAAGCGGAACGTTTAAGTTTTATAAAACTTTGAAGATTGAAATTTTAATTTTTCAATTTAAACTCCTCCGTGGAATTAAAAAAAAAATATATTGAGATGTAAACATTCAGTTAGGAAAAGAAAAATGACGAAAACTGTACCCTTCATTCCTATGTAAAATTGTTAAACGTGAAAGGACAGAACAAAACATAAGTGTAAGTGCAGATGATTCAAAATTGAAATTAATACAAGCAGTGAAGGGACTGAAGTTCAATGCAATACCGTAGCAGATTTTTGTCTAAATTAAAATTGAGTGATAAACAAAATTAAATAGTAAACAAAATAAACGTAATTTGAAAATTATAAATCATTAATTAGTTATAAATTTAAACAAGAGTTTTTTCGTTGTGGTTGAAAGTCTAAATATTGAAAAATAGAAAAGAATTACAAGTTACAGTTTTAGTATTAGAAAACGAAAAGAGTCATTGTTGTGAGTTTGTGAGATACAAAAAGGGATTAGTGAGTACAAATATGAAAAAATGTTCATAAATTAAGAATGTATGAGATAAGTAAGAGAAAAAGTAAGTACTACCGCCTGGGCTGCAGGATTTTGCCCGGCATTATCGTTATCGATAAGATCGTTATCAGTCTGGAAAACAAAGAGAAACACAAAGAGATGATTGAGAGCATAAAGATCCTCTTGTAGAAATTGCAAGAATAATATCTAATATTAACGTAAATTTCGAACCTTGACTAACGTTCTAATTATACGCTAATCGCTAGTTAATCAATTTTCACTGTAGTTCTTTGCTAAAGGTCAGAAAATTAGAATAGAGGTCAAACACTGAGCAATCTTCTATTAGACTAGAAACTCATTCTGAATTCACTGTTCCCTAACTATTAGAGAAATGATTATTCTAATCGATTCACCATTTGTTAAACGTCTGCAGACGAAGGCGAAAGGACAAGAAATAATTTATATACCGAAACTTATAGAGTTTACTAAATTATATTCTATCATTAATATTAAATTAATATTAAATAATGTTACAAATTTCATGTCCTTCCTGAATTAAGAATAAAGGTCAAGATTTTAAAATATAGTGTTTGGTTTAGAAAATGCAGCCTTTGTTCTTCCTTCGCTATTGAATCGCTCTATTATTATAGATAGTAGATTTATTAATTATTATGAAACATCGCGAGGAACTATCTACAATGATTAACCGTCTTGAAATAGGTTTTATCCGATTAGGAAGGGTAACACCAAAATATTATTTCTACACATATTGCCTCAACACATTTCAATTAATGACAATATCCAGTAACACTTCAAATCGGGTATTGGAACTTTTACTAAACCTTGATCTTGAGCTTCTTAAAATCCGCTTATAGTATTTACAAATTTTTATTTTGCTTCATTAGATATTACTAATAGTATTTGTTTTATCGTTGAATATCATGAAATCACAAGATCAAGTTTCAGTCTAAACTAAATCGTTCTTTTCGATAAATTGGTGTGGTAAACATATTTACTTTCGTAAAACTTTCAGCTCTACTCAGCGGAGAAGGGAGAGACTTTAAAGGTTTTGGGTTAGAGGAATTATCAGTTTTATCTCGAATTACAGGAAATTTTTCCTTCAGAAAATATTATGAAAAAATTATTTGAGAATCTTAAGTTTATTCGAGGAAAAGGGCAAGGTAAACTAATATCTACTAGGAACAATTGATTTGCTAACTCAAATTTAGTTCTCAAACTGGCTGTCAATTCATACCACGAAGAAGCCAACGATAAACACTCATAATTGAACATAATCTTCATTAGAATCATCCTCTTTCTTCCTTCTAAAATATATTTTCTTTCTTGACGGAATATTCAATTTTTACTGTATAAGTACGAAAGAAAAGTCATATTTTTAGAATGAAAAAAGGGACTAAGAACGCAGGGTCGCCGGAAACTGAACTTAAATCAAAACTTCCTAAAAAAATGCTTATTTCACATTATGATTATTTTTATTCGACTCACCTGACCGCCGGTTCCTTCTATTTGACCGAACCTAGTCGTCTTCCAACTTTCGAGGATCAGAAGACCACCATATATCTTACCAACGGTAAGTTTATTTTTATTCAGCTCTGCAAAAAGATAAAAGCGAATGAATTTGAGTTTAAATAATTTCTGAGACTTTTTATTTGAATTAAGATCATTACCTGAATTTCTAGGTATTAAAAGATCTAACATCTTCTTAGCTTGTAGAGGCCAAATATTTGTTATGGTATCCCTAAGTTCGTCATCTGCTTGGTCCATCTCGAAGGCTGTAGGTCAAAGATTTATAAGTAATATGTTTCTGTTAATTATGTTAAATATCAATCTTAAGGTTGTTGGTTAAAATTATAGCCTTGAAATTCTATCTCTTCATTTTACTTAAGTATAATAAATAATAAAATTTATCATTTTTTCACTTTATAGCCACACTTCTATTTTGAAAAAGAGTATACTTACAGAGCGAAAAAATATCTAATTATTCTACACTACTAGTCAAAATTGTGGGTTCACCTTTTTTTCGATAATCGTTTAAGTTCTCTTAAATTTAATTACATCAAAGATTACATTTCTTCGTTTCAGTAAGTTAAAACTATCAAAATTAAAATTTTTTCGAGAAGTTACGTTCAACTGTGGTTTTTGTACACAAAAGTTTAATGAGCAAAATTAAGAAAAATTTGTTAATGTATTTTAAGACTTAATAATCACTCCTAACAAGTTTTATATCAATACCTTTTATAGCATGCTCAGAAAAAATTCCGTAAAATAGCCTTTTTTTCGAGCGTTCAAAGTGGAATAGCCCCTTAAAAGAAAAAATGTAATCTTTGATGAAATTAAATTTAAGAGAATTTAAACGATCATGGAAAAACAGATGAACCTAGAATTCTGACTTGTAGTGTATTTGTTAGGTAAAATAAAGAAATCGAATTTTGAAAATAGAATTTGCATCCAAGACCTTTAAGGGGGTCGTCTTTCTCATGATAATACCTTATTTTCCAGCCCTATTTTCAAAAATTGATTATGAGAAAATTACGAATAATTTTTGGACGCGATTTCGATTAATGTACTCGTTTATTCTTAATCTTTTAACACTATTTTTGTTCTATATAAAATTCACATTTGTGACTTTCATTTGTCCTTGACTACTTCCTTGTTGTTTAAGGTGGTGTGAACGTTTTTAGACAAGCTGTGGTTAGACACAAGGTTTTTTAGATATTCTTACTCAATACATTTTTACAGACATCATTAGCACACAAAAAAAGAGTATGAAAAATTATTTTTCTACAAAAATCTGCAATTTTGGAAATTTTTGAAAAAGCTTGTGTCTAACCATAGCGACATATTTGCTGAAAAAAAATTAAAAAGTCGACTCGATAAGTGCAACGGCTTGTCTAAAAACTTCCACCCCACCTTAAAAAACAAGGGCGTAGTCAAGGACAAATGAAAGTCACAAATGTGAATTTTATATGGAACAAAAAATAGTGCTAAAAGATTAAGAATAAGCGAGTAAATTGATCGAAACCGCATCCAAAAATCATTCTTAGTTTTCTCATAATCAATCTTTGAAAAAAGAGCTCGAAAATAAGGTAGGTATTACATGAGAAGAGCCCCTTAATTTATAATTTTGAATTTCTACAACTCACCGTTTCTCATCTTGATGCTGAGATTTTCCCGGATCAAGGCAAAGAGCGTCGTTGTGAAATTGACCTTCCCGTCAACGTCAACGGGCATGTTCATCCTGATAAGTTTCTTATAAGCGAGTCTATTTGGACACTTATTACCAAATCCTAATGGAGGATCCATATTCTTGAGCATGTCGTACATCTCTGAATAGTGAATTTTGCCAGTGGCATTGGGATCGTACTCGGCCCATATCCTGACAAACTCATCGAGATGATGAGCTCCCAAAATCGAGGAATCCCGAGTGAGGTAGTCGAAGTTATCCATAATGACGGCGACGAACAGATTCAACATGAGAAATGAGCAGAAGAAGATGAACGACACGAAGTAAGCGTAGGCAAGATTCGAGCCACAAGTTTCATCTCCTTTGTTCGCATTTGGATCACACTTTCGATCTTTTACACAAGCCAGCATAATATTCGGCCATGCTTCACCGGTGGCACATCTATAATCATCATTTCGTGTCAGCAGAACGAAAATCTCTTTTCTACACTGAGAGAAAAAAAAAAGTCCACAATCAGTGGTTCAAGAAATAAGATTCGAAAATCCCGCGGAAAAAATTTAATTCTAAATTGAATTAAAATGTAGTTGTCAGTGTTTGCAACATAGTATCCAATTTTTCTCTCAGTGCATCTTAAAATTTGGAAAGATCGCTAGATGTGTACACTATGGACGTACAAGTGAACATTAAGTGAACATTAACTGAACATTGAGTAAAAATTTTTTTAAGAGTAACATCTAGCGAACTTTCGTTTGTAGACTAGACTCCCAGTAAGTGGAACCTGTAAAAGATTGCTTTGATCGAAGGCACCACGTATTTTGCAAAGTGAATAGGGCTGTGTAAATCGAGTTCGCTTTGAAGTTCAGAAAGAAGGAAAAAATCAGGTTTAAGACTACCAATACAAAAAGTTGAAAGTCTGATATCAACTTTTCTAAAATACAAAAGAAGCTCTTAGTTCGAAGCGAAGTCGATTTCTCGGCGTAGAGAAGCTAAAACCTTTCAAAATACTACAGAAAATAAAGGAACGAAAAAAATGGTGAAGCCATTTCATTCGGATGTAAGTCTACTTCATCCGATATTGCGATATTATAGAGAATAGGATGCAGAATAAACGCAAAATGTGCAATAGGGGTGAACTACTCTACCAATTGTAAGTGTCAAGACACTTTTTTTCCACGAATCCCTTTATTCTCCTTTAGTATCAATTTGAAATGGATTATTTTTCTTTGCGAAGTAACAGGAGATATAGGTTCCATGAAAATAAATGTCTTGAATTTTGTGAAGGATGAGGTATATCTAAAGGGAATCTAAAGTCTAATTCTACTTCTGCCAGGCTCTCACTCACCGAAAAAGTAGCATCAGACCTTGAATGAAGCTTTGGAAATTGTTGTGCTTGTTAATCGAGAACTTCTCGTCCAAGGCGATGTTACCAAACACCTGAACGGTAGAAGGTAGATAGCCACAGCAAAAACAGAGCGAAAGCACCATTAGGGAGTCGATCTTCGACAATAAACTTTCATACTTGATACTGATTATATGAAGAACAAAAGCAGATTGTCCACCAATGCTTACACTAGTTATTCCCAAATCTCAAGATACTAACAAACCCAACTACCATTTCCCAAATGCTAATAAAATTCTATAAAGAAAAATGTATAGGAACAGAAAATTAGATAGTAAATACGAATACAATTATAAATATAAGAATCTTCTACAAATAAGTGTATGATAGCAGTGGTGGACAATCTGAATAAAAATCCTGTGCTTTCTTTTCTGCTGGGCCATAAAATCGCAAGACAAATTAGCTAAAGTTCTATTCAAATAGCTACAATACATGATACTATCCTAGACAGTTTGATGCTTAAAATACGCCAACTATCATCAAGGAATGACTACGTGTCTAGGAAAGCGTAACTAGCCTAGACGTCCTACGAGTATTTTCTGCTGGGATTAGTAATCAGAAAAGAAAATGAGTATCTCAGAAAATAAGTCAAAAATGTCGAGCAGCCTCATTTCTGGCGAACCTAATGCTCTTATTGATCACTATACTAGCAGTTACAGTAGGTCTAGAAATACAGATGTACTTGATTCTTCTTGAATGAAAATATAGTGTAATATTGTATATCACTGTATTCATTTAAATCTTGTGTGTGAAAGATGAGCGCTGAGCAAAAATATCTTTGAATTCTGAGCATGTCGCCGCGTGGTGTACTTCGATCAAGCGGAACTGTGATCTCTCTCTCTTTCTCTCTCTCTCTCTTTCTCTCTCTCTCTCTCCCTGAAACTTCAGAATTAAGCTGCTCGACTCACCGAAACAGTAACATAAGACCGCCAAAAAAGGATTGAAAGTTGTTGTGTTTTTCAATAGCCGTCTCAGGATCGTTTGCCAAGTTTCCAAAAACCTAATAATGAAATTTTTGTGAGTGTGTAACCTAGTCGCGAGAATTTTGCTTTCCATGTGCTGCCAATTGATCTGTTTCAATAAACTTATATAAACTGATATCGAATGGTTACATATAAATTTGTTAATGGTACCTATGTAATTAATTGTATTAATCAACGTACAATCTCAAAAATAATAGAAGTATATGTAACAATTTTCCAATCAACGTTTTTATATAAATGTATATCAAAAGACTGAATCTTTATCAACGCTTAAATTTAAAAGTAGTTTTTCCTGTGAGCTGAATTTAATTCTCTAAAACTGCTCGAGTGTATGGACCCGATTACAGGACTGAATTATCGCACATTTCTGAAAAGGATTTAAAAATCTGAATGACATGGTTCCGTGTTCTAGGAAAAAATTCATACCTGCATTCCGATAATTGCATAAATGAAGAACAGCATTGCTATGAGCAAACAAACATAAGGCAGGGCCTGAAAAGAAAAAAAGATACAAAATTACAAAGGGATTTTACGAAATTTATTGAGATTTTAGGAATATATTACATAGGAGATTTATCGACTTTTAAGTAATTTAAAGGAATTTTACGAAATTTCTTGGGTTTTTTGGGAAAATATAATTGTACAATATTTCGTGGGAGTTTAAGTAATGTTAAGGGATTTAACAATATTTTATGGGATAATAAGTAATTTTAAGGACCTTTAAGAGACTTCAAGGGACATCACGAAATTTAAAGAGATTTCTGGAGATTTCATGGGAAATTAAGAACTTTTATGGGATTCTAAGGGATTTTATGATTGGGGTTTTCAGAAATATTAAGGGATTTTGGGAGATTTTTAATGGAATTTTAAGGAATTTAAATGTATTTTACGAAATTTAACCCGTTGTGGACATCGGGGGTCCAAAGGACCCCACGCAAACTTTACGGCTAAGTCCCATCAAACTTATCTCACTCATTTTACAAGTTTTGTCTACATTTTTCACTTCAATTTTCAAAATAAATATACTTTTTTCAAAACTCGCTATGAAACTAATTTTTTCTTAAAAGTATACTATTTTTAGAGTACAACACCGTAAGTTTTTTTGCTTTATCTCAAAAATTCAATTTTTTATGAATTTTTTAATGAAACAAGTCAAATTTTTCAATTTTTTTTTCCTCACGTTTTTTCAACATGAAGAATTTTAAATAAATAATAAAAAACTATTGGATTGAAAAGAAGAGACCTTAAACTAAAGTCTCGCGCAAGAATCAAGTCAATACGTCAAAAAGAGGGGAAATGGCAACAGTTTTATTTACAGCGGGGTCCATTGGACCCCCTGTGATTGTCCCGTTATTTTTCGGAGGTGTGACCACCAACGGGTTAAAAATATTTTACAAGATTTATTGGTATTTTAAGGAATTTGAAGAGGTTCAACGTTATTTTTTGGGATATTAAGTATTTTTTAGGGATTTTAAGGGAGATTTCAGTTCTAAGGAATTTGAGGAGACTTTATGGGATTTCAATGGATTTCACAAAATTTAAAGAAATTTCGCGAGATTCATTGGTATTTTTAAAGAATTTAAAGGGATTTAACGTTATTTTATCGGATATTTAGTATTTTTAATGGATTTCAAGGGCTTGAACGAATTTTGAACGGACGTCGGGAGATTTCATGAGATTTTAAGGACTTTTATCGAGTTTCAAAGGATTTTATGGAATTTATTGGAGTTTTCAGAAATTTTAAGGGATTTTATGAGACTTTATTGGTATTTTAAGGAATTGGAGAGGGAATTCACGAGTCGTGGGAGTAAATTTATAA